>JAPKLW010008330.1:1475-13544 GCA_026898455.1 Plectranthus barbatus | reverse complement strand
AGGTTTGAGTGGATTGATTCAGGAATATAAGATGTTAATTAATTAAAAAGCTTGTCAGAGCTTAAATTAATTAACGAATGTCTGTAACCTTAAATGTGGGGATATACCGAGCCCATGCAACCCGTACCTCAAAACGTGGTAGCAAATAGGTAGGACAATATTGATTCTCTGGTGGAATGAATCAATATTAATTAATTAATTATATTCTGGGTTGAATATGAGAATTAATTAATTGATAGGCCTCATTTGCTATTTGCATTCTGGTCCCTGGTCTGGCCCATGAAACTCAAGCCCAGTAGAAGTCTAGTATTTTCCTATAAATAGGCCTCAGTTCCTCAGATCTCAACACACCACAAGATCATAAGTTGCACACAGCAAACCAGGTTTTGGGAGCTGTGGTAATCGACTAGATCTGAGAAACGAGGAGGAATTTCTATTTCTCAACCGGGCAAGGAATCTGAAGGGAATCTTCATCAGATATTCAGATTGAGTTAGGATACAGATCAGAAGATCAGATCAGGAGGATTTTTCTTCTCTCTCTCTCCTTGTTTTCGAAAATAATTGTTTTATTTTCATAAGATTTATTTCCTTAATCTGTTAGGAATTAAATCTTTGTGCGTGGGAAAGATCAAGGGGAATCTCCGCGCACTCGTTCTTCAGGGTTTCGCAATCCAGGTATTCCGCATAAACCCCCTCATGCATATCCAATAGGAGCATGCTAGGATTAATCATAGGCATAGCAATTTATTTTTGATATTTCAATTAACGATCCTTGGCAAACGGACTTCGTGATTCAGTTCACGAATCCCTTCACAATATGTTCGCCGATCTCCCATTATCCACCAGGATCCGCCAAACGCGGCTGTTCGAGATCAGCAATGTGATGACCGGCGCATCATGTTGTGGATGATGGATCCCTAGTGATTCTTCGCAGGTGAACTCGATGATCTCGTGCTCTGGGTTTTTGCGGGGCACTCCATCCATATTCTTGGCGGCATGACAAGCTCTTTTGGTTGAGCTCCGGTTGATCCCGCTGACCTCCGACCCTCTAGTGATATAGTGCACCATTTTGTTTGTGGTCGGAGACACTGGTAGAGGTTTGTCATCGTTCGACTTATTCCCAGGGATGGTCTTTCCCCGGGTCCAGGTCTTCTTCTTTCCTTTCGGCGACAAGTACTCCATAAGCAGGCCCTTTTTCAGGAGTTCCATAACTTCAATTCTTAATGCACGACACTCTTCTGTACGATGATCGTGGTCGTTATGGAACTTGCAAAATTTCTTGGCGTCCTAGGATGCGGGGTTGATTGTCATCCAAGGGGGCCATCTAACAGCCCCGGGCATCTTCTTGAGCACGTTGTTCACTAAGTCCGCAGGTTCAACTCTCATGGTGTAGTCTGGCAAGTAGGGATTGCTGCTCATTGTCGGTCGTGTTTATGGGTGTGACCATGCATCCTTCTTGTCACGTGGTTCGTATATGTCATCTTGTGATGATTTCCCTAGAGTGCGGAGGGCGTTCCTCCTTGAAACCTAATAGGATTTGTCTTCTTCCCACTTTATACGAGCCCCAGCCTTGTTGAAGGTGTCTTCCAGCGTCTGGCACGGATACATGGTTAGTTCATTGTATAGGTCAGAGTCTACGTCGAGACCCTTCCTGAAAGCCCCGATTACGGTTGACTGGGGGCAGTTTGGAATGTTCACCAACTCCTTGTTGAAGCGGGCGACGTAGGAGCGCAGTGGTTCCCTAGGCTTCTGGATGATGGCGTAGAGTTCACTGGGGTGCTTTTCCAGCTTTCGGCTGCTGGCGTACTGTCGCCGGAAGAGCTGGTGGAGTTTGGCGAAGGTGGATATTCATCCTTGTGGAAGGCTTATGAACCACTCTAAGGCGGGTCCGACCAGGCTAGACGAAAATTTCTTGCACATGCATGCTTCCCGTTCCTCGGCCGATATTGATGCAACAAACATCTTTTGTTTGTAGATTGCGATGTGATTCTTTGGATCTATAGTCCCATCATATAGAACAAAGTTTAGGGGGACGAACCTCGCTGAGATCTCGATGTTGGCAATACGGGGGGCAAAGGGTTAATCCGTATAACTCTCCCTCACAATGTTCCTCTCCGGTGGTGGCATTCCTAGAATACGAGCCAACAGAGACTCAAAATAGTCCAGGCAGCTTTCAATCGCTCTCATTGTTGCCGTGGTAGCTGCGGGGGCCTCGCCTCTGCCAGCTTCAGTCCTGGGTCTTCCTCCGGTGTTGGAAGGGATGTTCTAGCCACACCCGCTGGTGTGTGGTCTAATTCCACATTCAAGTTCCTTAGTGTGATCGGTAGGCACCGGGTGGAACTCTCGGGGGCATTGACCTACGGCTGGGTGTTTGTCGCAAGCCTCCTTGCTCGGAGGCGCTGATGCTCCTCCAGCACTTCCCTATGGGCCCTCGTCATTCATTCCATCTGGAGGTTGATCCTCGCAATCTCCTGTTGCGCATCTCACTCTTGGTTCATGAGTCGCGCCACGTTCGGATTGTTCATCGACGAGGGGGGCGGTGGAGGAAAGCTCAGCGCCAGTTGGGTCGCGCGGTTATGCTCCATCCCAAACAGGTGGTTTTGGAGAGCTGATGCGGCTAAAAGTTCAATCGAATTAAACTCTCAACTACACAAGAATAAAATATCAAATCCAGGTTCTTCTCCGCTTCGCCTGCTAGAGTACTAGGATACTACGGCAAAGTTCTTATAGCTAGGCAAAATCAATCGTTGAGTAGTTTTTTATCAACTAGGCAAATAATGTAAACCTATGCTAACAATGTATGACTAACATGAATAAAACAATCAATCGACATTCACTCAATCAATTCCTTTCACAATTTGGTAAACCAAAACACACAAATGCTCAAATTAGGAAGATAGGATGTTGAGATGAGTGTAGATGCAATCAAATTAGGTCAATCATTGATGTAAACACATTTTAATCCCTAGGAGATTGAGCAATCGACCCTGCACTCGTTAAACCTTGTCACGGCGAGCTAACGGTTGATGATCTAGAACTTGCCAACCATCACATTATTAAGCCCTAGACCACTCCAAATAGTTCGTCAATTATTGCCCTACGACCTAGCACCGCACATGGATTGGAACTAAAATCGTATGAATCTACACTATTCACAACGATTCCGCCCGCGTATTGGCTGCAGCGTTCACGTCAACTACCTCCTGAGTTGGCTCTTACCTACACCTAGGAGGTAAGGAACAAGTTCTAGTGCAATTCAAGCTCTCAAAGGGAAGTAAACAAGCAATTCTCAAACCAAATGATCATGCATCCTTACTCAAATCAACATCCAAGTAGAATTAGAACTTCATACCTTTCAATTGTACAAATACAAGTTTGAATTCAATGAACGTCATTACAAATTGAAAGGAGAAATATGAATCTTCCCCAAATTGGATTTGGTTGCCTTGATCCATCACCTTTAATCTTCAATCTCCTCCAAGTATTGATGAATTAATCTCCTAGATGCTCTAGGATTATGATGAATTGTAATGGAAAATGGAATCTAGGGAAAAATCTATCAGGGCCTCGGATCACCCGGTCGAAGTATGGCTCGCCCGGGCCATCAATAACCGCCAAAACCACAAAAAACCAACTTTGCTCGGCCGAGCAAGACATGGCTCGACTGAGCTAACTCTCTGACCGCTCCTGCTCAACCGGTCCTGCACTTGCTCGGCCGGTCGAGCCCTCTGAAAGCCCCGCTCGGCTGGTCCTGCACCCGCTCAGCCGGTCGAGCTCTCCAAACTCCAAACACGTGCGATTTTCCTCTAAAACTCCACCCAAATTGCTCGTTTATGCCCAAAACCTATCCTACACACATCAAACACACAAAACACGAAAACACAACCAAAATACGACAAAAATATATGATACGGGAGTAAAATAGCCACAAATAAGCATGTACACACATCAAAATATAGGTCATTTTACGCACGTATCATAATCCCCCAAACTTGAACCTTTGATTGTCCTCAATCAAAACAAAGTAGAGTAATTAATCTACCTCATGTAATACCTCATAGCTCATCAAAGTTATCTTAGCTTGTTCAAGTAAAACGAGATCATCACCTAACTTTGTAACAAGGTTAATGCTAAGGACATGAACCACTCATCAAAAAATGGATACAAGAAACGAAAGCACTCCCTCACGTGTTTAGGGATGATGAGATTCACACATTCACAAGATATCGAGCTTGATTTCCATAGGCTTGCATCCATTCTCACCACTATACTACAATGAGTTAGTTTCTAGAATCAAAAAGGTCTTTTCACGGGTTGTAACGTGGCTAACTAAAAGGTGGGTGGTTTTGGGCCAAAGTGACTAAACTTCTCAATTTCCCAAAACCCCCAAACTTGTTCTTTCCGAACCACTACAAACCCCCGAGGCTTTTCATTTCACAACACATTTTTTTCTTTTTCCTTTCTTTCTCTTCTTTTTTTTTTCTTTTCTAGCATCATCTTTCATATGCACCATCATTCTTTCATTTTTGTCGGTGCCTCTTTTCCCAAACACTTGCACCAAAATTTTGTAGGTGCTCATTTTTTCTAGGATTCAAACCAATCCTTTATTCCATATCTTTCATGCCTCAATATTTCCCATCAATAAACATTCAATCAATTCCCAACCCAACTCTCATCACCGTATTCACCCTCATACACTCTTTCCCCCCAATAATGGTCCTATTCATATCAAAGAAGATTCACCAAATAAAGCTCAATCACGGGGGTCAAAGATAAGAAAGGCAAAATCATGATAACAACCACCTTATACTCCCGGTGTGAAAGGTAGGACTAAGAATCGATGGCCTAAGATCATTTTCTAGTTACACACTCATGCCAATAGACAGAGAACGGATGCAAGTTCTAGATCTCGTACTCTCAATCTTGCCACTCACAATCGAAATAGATATGACAATATCATGGCTCAAACCTCACAACTTTTTGCAAGTCCTATGCATTAACCACATACAAAACTCGGCAATTCAAAAGTTAAACTTAAGACATGCTTCGAAAACTAGATTCCGCCCTATCATAAGTTGAGGTAGACATCAAACTCCACTAAGTAAATCATGATTAAATCTCAAGCCTCATCTAGGTTCATCACACCCACATAAGCATACAACATCCTAACAACAATCTACATCCCAAAACACAATTGTAACGAAACTAAATGGTAGGAAAGACGATAGAAAACGTTACCCATCAGTAGGCACGATCTTCGCTCTCCATTCCTTATTTGCACCTACTACAAAGCATACACCACCAAACAATTGAGCATAAACTAGCCGATAAAATTCTCATTTCCACCAATATCCACAAACCAATTATCAACAAAAAATACAACAATATCCACCATTTCCACCATTCATTCCAAACCAATAATCCAAACCACAAACCATGCATAATAGGAAGTATTCAATCATGCTAACTCATTAATAATTCCATCTACCATCACAATCAAACAATCCTCAACCATATTCACTTCCAAAACCTCTTTCCACCATCATTCCACTATCCAAAATCTATACAAATAAACCATTTTTCCACTAGCTCCACCAAACATACCATCAAAACCAATGTTCAACAAACTCAAACCCATGAAAATACTCATACATATCATCAAGATGAACATAATCCAAAAATCCATCCAAGGTAGAATATCAATATAGGTACAACCCAATCGAATCAAATCCAATAAAGGGACAATATCCAACAACTAAACTAAACTAAAGCAAACTAGGATAGAGGAAGAGAGGAGAGGAATAAACCAAGGCACCGGCTACCGGCACATCCCCCCAAACTTAGTCAAGTGAGACTAAGTTTGTAAAAACGGTGGACGGTGCATCGTCACTCCTCTTGATCTTGTAGTTCCTCCTTACAAACACAAAACCAAGCAAACTAGACATTTATTCAAAATCAAAGCAACTAGAAGCAATTAAACAAAAGAAAGAAAATTGGTTGGGTTGCCTCCCAACAAGCGCTTCCTTAACGTCGGTAGCTAGACGACCTTACCACATCACCCATTATCAAAAATCGTGTGGGTTTTTAATACACCTTTCTCCCTTAATTTGCATTTACTTGGGAGCAATTTATCCAAGGCAATTTTTCTTTCACCCCTAACATCTCTCCAAGGAGGATTGATTATCTTATTGAACTCGAATTGCATGAATGAGTGCTTCTTCTTTGAAGTGATCCTTAAGACATTCTCCAAACTAATCCCGACTTCAAGAAATTCATTGATCTATTCATCCAATGCACTCACCATTCTCTCCTCAACCTTGCCTACTTCCCAAGTTAACATTCCCCGCTTCATCCTATCCTCATTCTCCTTGCTTATTGTCGGCTTTTCCTCTTCTATGAAATGTTCTAATGCCGGTATTGTTTGAATCTCTTCAAGTGAAGGCTCCTCAATTCTTCCTCCTTCAATGTTCTTCACCGTCTCCTCGGTGCCTTCCTTCATGAGCTCTTCTTGATGAACACCCATTATCTCTTCACTAATGATTTCTTCGATTTCCTCATTTTCTTTGCCATCTCCTAATGTTTCCTCGGGTTTCATCTCTATACTTGTACTCTCATCCTTCTCCATACTTTCAAAAATTTGTGCCGGCTCCTTGATATCTTCATTTACCTCATCAACTTGAAGTATTACTTCTCTTTCCCTTGCCGGTTCATCTTCTTTCTTCACCTCTATTTCTCGCCTTTCCTCATGCTCTTTCCTTGATCTTTTCAACACTTTAAGTTCTTCTTGCATGAGCTCTAATTGTCTCCTCCACAAATCATCATCATGAGATTCCTTTACAATATCTACAGTTTGAGAAGCTCTTTCCTCCTCCGGCCATTGGTTACTACATTGAAACATTTCCTCATACACGTTTCGGATAGGCATTCGCGGTCTTTGTCTTTGCATCATGAGGTCTCTAATCTCCTCCAATTGCCTTTGCACATTAATAAGTCTCTCCATGTTAGACACCTACAAGAGTTCAACAAAGGCAAGTCTCCAACAAAAACAAAAATCCAAAAGAAAACAAAATTAGAACAATTATCAAACAAATGTTAGTACAATATTCACACAAACAAAAACACAAACACCTAGCCTACAGCTTCACTTTTCCCCCAATATCTAGCAACCTACTAAATGAAGTTCCCCGGCAACGGCGCCAAAACTTGATACGGCTAAAAGTTCAATCGAATTAAACTCTCAACTACACAAGAATAAAATATCAAATCCAGGTTCTTCTCCGCTTCGCCTGCTAGAGTACTAGGATACTACGGCAAAGTTCTTATAGCTAGGCAAAATCAATAGTTGAGTAGTTTTCTATCAACTAGGCAAATAATGTAAACCTATGCTAACAATGTATGACTAACATGAATAAAACAATCAATCGACATTCACTCAATCAATTCCTTTCACAATTTGGTAAACCAAAACACACAAATGCTCAAATTAGGAAGATAGGATGTTGAGATGAGTGTAGATGCAATCAAATTAGGTCAATCATTGATGTAAACACATTTTAATCCCTAGGAGATTGAGCAATCGACCCTACACTCGTTAACCCCTTGTCACGGCGAGCTAACAGTTGATGATCTAGAACTTGCAAACCATCACGTTATTAAGTCCTAGACCACTCCAAATAGTTCGTCAATTATTTCCCTACGACCTAGCACCGCACATGGATTGGAACTAAAATCGTATGAATCTACACTATTCACGATGATTCTGCCCGCGTATTGGCTGCAACGTTCACGTCAACTACCTCCTAAGTTGGCTCTTACCTACACCTAGGAGGTAAGGAACAAGTTCTAGTGCAATTCAAGCTCTCAAAGGGAAGTAAACAAGCAATTCTCAAACCAAATGATCATGCATCCTTACTCAAATCAACATCCAAGTAGAATTAGAACTTCATACCTTTCAATTGTACAAATACAAGTTTGAATTCAATGAACGTCATTACAAATTGAAAGGAGAAATAGGAATCTTCCCCAAATTGGATTTGGTTGCCTTGATCCACCACCTTTAATCTTCAATCTCCTCCAAGTATTGATGAATTAATCTCCTAGATGCTCTAGGATTATGATGAATTGTAATGGAAAATAGAATCTAGGGAAAAATCTAGCTAACGTATATGAAAAATGACAAAAAGTCTTTCAAATAACTGCCTCTTCCCCTTTTATAGGCAAGCAATCAGGGCCTCGGATTGCCCGATCGAAGTATGGCTCGCCCGGGCCATCAATAACCGCCAAAACCACCAAAAACCAACTTGGCTCGGCCGAGCAAGGCATGGCTCGACTGAGCTAACTCTCTGACCGCTCCTGCTCAACCGGTCCTGCACTTGCTCGGCCGGTCGAGCCCTCTGAAAGCCCCGCTCGGCCGGTCCTGCACCCGCTCGGCTGGTCGAGCTCTCCAAACTCCAAACACGTGCGATTTTCCTCCAAAACTCCACCAAAATTGCTCGTTTATGCCCAAAACCTATCCTACACACATCAAACACACAAAACACGAAAACACAACCAAAATACGACAAAAACATATGATACGGGAGTAACATAGCCACAAACAAGCATGTACACACATCAAAATATAGGTCATTTTACGCACGTATCAAGAGCATTTGCCCGAGTCTCCAGGATTTTCGCTTGCTTGGAGGGGGAGCTTTCAGCGTCGGAACTCATCGTTGGAGCGTGTCCTTGAGCCATGTCCTACAAAAAAAATCAAATTTTGCTCCAAAGTCCCCACGGAGGTTCGATTTGTGATTAGATAGGGAACTTTAGAATTTAGGATAATTCAAATAGAATATAACTGAAAACACGAAGCAACGAATTAAAAATACATTCTTGAGAATAAGGAAATTAAACTTTAAGGATTCGAGAGTACTAGCGTATAAAATAAAAAAACATGTGCAAAATGAGCTATCGACGACCCTTTTATAGTTCAAGGGAGTCGTTACAACCCTACCTATTTTCGGGGGTGGTTCCGATCTTCATGAGTGTTGTTGATGTGGTCATTGCGCTTTCTTTGGATCCACGGAAATAGAGCTTTTGTTAGGCCTAAGGTTCTTTTCATTGGTGGCTTGGAGAATTCGGAGGTGGTTCCTATGTTCGTGGGGTAGTTGGAGTTGGGTTCCAAACAAGCCTCCGAGCTTCACGTGGCCTGGGATTTGAACTGCTTATCTTCCTAAAGGGTCGTACGTGTTAGTTCCAGAGCTCTACGCTGGGAGGAATGGGTCGTGATTTAGACGTCATGGGTCGTGTGTTACGGAGGCTAGACCTTGCTGGTGGACCAAGGCTGATTGAGTTGGTTCCATTGGGTAGTAGGTCCTAGGAGGCTCGTGGGAACTTGTTGGAACGGATCCCCTTTTAGGCCGTTGATAAGCTCATTATTTTACTCGCTTATCTATATTATTTTCTACTATTTTATGTAGTTTTATTGAGTTTATATTTATATTCTATGCATGAGTCTATATTAGGTGGTATTATGCGCGTATTGGTGTTTTTACAGGTTTTAGGCCTAAATTCACTTGAAAATTGTTCCGAAAGCAATGACGTGTAAGAGTAGCAGTGAAGAGTTCTTCCACAAGGGGAATTCGGGCTATTGGCACATGGCAATGGATGAAGCTTTGAGTTAGCTCTCCAACGCAACTGGAATCGGGTCAATCGAAGTTCGAGAGAGGAAGTTATGGCCAAAACCGTGAGACCGCGCAGAAGGAGCGAGAGACCACGTTGATCGACGCCAATCAACATCGATCGATGCCAAAGAGGAAGCCACGTCGATCGATGCCAATCAGCAACGATCGACGCGAGCGAGTCTGCTGGAGCGGAAATTCAATGAAAATCGGATTTATTCATATCTTTAGCCCTAAATTTGATAGGATACACATCCACCCCTATAAATACCTATCCACCCCTATAAATGTCTATCATTCCCTATCATATTTTTAGAGTTTTTGAGAGTTTGGAGACTTGGGAAACACGAAACCCTTTATTTTTCTTGTAAGTTCTTTATGTTTATGCAATTTAATATGTTTTCTTTTGGATTTCTAACTGCGATGAGTGGCTAGAAACCCTAGCGGGTTCTAGGGGTTGATATTATTATGGATGCATCTTAGGATTAATTAATTAGGTTCATGATTCCTGTGATTATTTTCTAATTCAAGATTAATTCAAGGACCAAGAGGTGACGATTAATTTAGATATCTAGCTATTGATAGAAAGACCGAGAGGTGAATATTAATAGTGGGATTAGGAATGCATGATACAATCTACACTATCCAAACAGATGTACTAGACTGTAGGAATTGAACTAATTTGCTTATCAGATTGACTAATTTGGTGTACTTTGAGACCGAGCGGAGATAGTCACTAATTAGTAATCTAGGTTATATTTGCCAAATAAGGATATATAGCATTGTTGCAGTATTTCACCTGTTAAATTAATTGATTCCTACATGTTATCCATAATAAGAATTCTTCCCTAGAATCTGTGTTCCTTTAAATTTGCTTTCAAAACCTCTTTAATTTTCAAGTATTGTCAACTCTATTTTCCAAACAAAACCCTAATTTTGGATTCCTCAAACAATGAATCATAGGATCATAGCTAGTATATAGGATATTTTCGCCATACAATTCCCCTGGATTCGATAACCTTAGGGTTTACAAATTTATTTGCCACTGTATTTATAATTAATATGTAGATTTTACAGTGATCAAATTGGCGCCGTTTTTGTGGAGTTGATAGATTTTATCTTGTTACTAGTTTGTTCTAGGATTTGCTGGATTGAGTTTTATTTTTCTGTAGTGTGCGTGTGTGAGTTTTCGTGTCTGCATTCCACGTCGATCGATGCCCCTTAGCATCGGTCGACGTCGATCCCTTTGCTGCGTCGAACGACGGACACCTTACGTTGATCGACGCCGACCACTTTCTTGCGGCGATCGATGTGAATTCACGTCGATCGACGCCGATCTGACATTTACCTATTTTCTGCGCAGTTGCATGAACACGCGAGCCAAAGGAAAAACACTCGAGGCCTTTGTCCCTGAAATTGAAGAAACCTACAGGAAAATCAAAATGAAAGGAAAAGAAAAACAACGAGAGATGGCTGAGAATCCTGAAGCACCTCTACAAAATATGACTCCCGAGGAGCAGAGGCAATTTGTGAATGAAGTACAGCAGCTAAGAGCACAACTGCAAGCAGCCCATGCTACTCAGGCGGAACAAGCTGCAAGACTGGCAGAGTTGAACGATAGGCAAGTTGTGATCCCGCAAAGGTCCATCCTGGATCGATTTCTTCCACAGCAAGCAGAGGCCGGATTCAGAGTTGGCATTGATGCCAATAACTTCGAGCTGCGCACAGGCCTTATTCAGATGGTGCAGCAAAACCAGTTTTGGGGGAGAGCTGTTGAAGATCCATATACCCACCTCAACCAATTCATTGAGGTGTGTAACACTGTGAAGAAGAGTGATGCAGAGAGCATGAGGTTGCTGGCAGACATGGGCTGAATAGCCACCAATGGCCGACCGATGGACAGATTCCGGTCAAAGCTGTGGAAGCCAAGCTAGGATTTGACGTGGTTGCGGAGGTGAAAAAGCTCCGGGAAGAGATTGAAAAATTGAGCACGACACAAGCTGCAACTGTTGCAGAGCCAAGCATGGCTATTGTTCCAGTGGAGGCCGACTACATCAACCGGGGTGCAAGCAATTCGTCTGAAACTATCGGGTGATAGCGCGTTTCGCAACGCGCTATAGCTGCAAGTGTACAGACCACTGCAGAGGGCAAGTAATAATTTTATTGAACTCAAGGACTGCAGGCTCGAAGTATAATCAAGCACTAAAGCATAGACACCGTACTACTATCTAGGCGAATTAGAAAATGAGGTTGGTTTATTTAAAACTATCAATGATGTAAAAGCAAAGTAAATTAAATGACTAATTTAGCTGGTTTTAGAAAATTTATGAGAAAACAGGATTCCAGGGCAATCCACTTTGAATAATTATCAAACAACTCTTTATGTAATTCAATCCCAATTTAATTC
>JAPKLW010008328.1:0-13546 GCA_026898455.1 Plectranthus barbatus | reverse complement strand
CAATTGAATATGTTTTATTTTGGATTTCTATCTACGATGAGTGGCTAGAAACCCTAGCGGGTTCTAGGGGTTGATATTATTATGGATGCATGTTAGGATTAATCAATTAGGTTCATGATTCCTGTGTTTATTTCATAATTCTAGATTAATTCAAGAACCGAGAGGTGACGATTAATTTAGATGTCTAGCTATTGATAGAAGGACCGAGAGGTGAATATTAATAGTGGGAATAGGAATACATGATACGATCTACACTATCCAAACAGATGTACTAGATGTAGGAATTGAACTGATTTGCTTATCAGATTGACTAATTAGGTGTACTTTGAGACCGAGCGGAGATAGTCACTAGTTAGTAATCTAGGTTATATTTGTCAAACAAGGAAATATAGCATTGTTGCAGTATTCCACCTGTTAAATTAATTGATTCCTACATGTCATCCATAATATGAATTCTTCCCTAGAATCTGTGTTCCTTTAAATTTGCTTTCCAAACTACTTTAATTTTCTGCATTGTTTTCTTTACTTTTATAAAACCCTGATTTTGGATCTCTCAAACAATGAATCTTAGGATCATAGCTAGTATATAGGATAGTTTCCCCACACAATTCCCCTGGATCGAAAACCTTAGGGTTTACAAATTTATTTGCCGCTGTTATTATAATTAAACTTTTAGAAATAGCAGTGATCAAAATTGGCGCCGTTGCCGGGGAATTGTTAGATTTTATCTTGTTACTAGTTCGTTCTAGGATTTGCTGGATTGAGTTTTAATTTTCTGTACGTGTGCGTGTGTGAGTTTTCGAGTCTACATCTAGCGTCGATCGACGCCACCTAGCGTCGATCGACGTCAATCACTTTGCAGCATCGATCGACGGACACCTTTTTTTGATCGACGCCGACCACTCTTTTGAATCGATTGACGTGAATCCACGTCGATCGACGCTGAACTGATATTTACCTATTTCGTGTGCAGGTGCATGAACACGTGAGCCAAAGGAAAAACACTCGAAGCCTTTGTCCCTGAAATTATAGCAACCTGCAGGAAAATCAAAACGAAAGGAAAAGAAAAACAACGAGAGATGGCTGAGAATCCTAAAGCACCTCTGCAAAATATGACTCCCGAGGAGCAGAGGCAATTTGTGAATGAAGTACAGCAGCTAAGAGCACAGCTACAAGCAGGCCAAGCTACTCAGGCAGAGCAAGCCGCAAGACTGGCAGAGTTGAACAACAGGCAGATTGTGGTTCCGCAAAAATCCATCTTGGATCGATTTCTTCCACCGCAAGCGGAGGCCGGATTCAGAGTTGGCATTGATGCCAACAACTTTGAGCTGCGCACAGGCCTTATTCAGATGGTGCAGCAAAACCACTTTGGGGGAAGAGCTGTAGAAGACCCATATACCCACCTCAACCAATTCATTGAGGTGTGTAACACTGTGAAGCAGAACGGAGTAACCCAAGATGTGATCAGGATGAGACTGTTCTCGTTCTCACTCAGAGACGAGGCACGGTCTTGGTTTGCTGGACTGGATAAGAGTCAGATCGGGACATGGGAGGAGCTTCGAGCAGAGTTCCTTACCAACTACTTCCCACCGAGCCTGCTGCTGAAAAGGAAAGTTGCCATTACTACTTTCAAGCAGATGTATGATGAGTCACTCTACGAGGCCTGGAAGAGATACAAAGAGCTTCTACGACTCTGTCCTGGACATGGCATCGATCTGGAGATGCAAGTGTGTCATTTTTATGAGGGACTGAACCCTCACATGAAGGAGCTGGTTGATGCATCTGCTGGAGGAATACTGATGAAGAAAAGTGGTGCAGAGAGTATTAGGTTGCTGGCTGATATGGCGTTGAATAGCCACCAATGGCCAACTGATAGGCAGCTACCAGTCAAAGCAGTCGAGACAAAGCTAGAATTCGACGTGGTCGCTGAGGTGAAAAAGCTCCGGGAGGAGATGGAAAAATTGGGCACATCACAAGTTGCAGCTGTTGCAGAGCCAAGCATAGCCATAGTACCCGTAGAGGCTGACTACATCAACAGGGATGCAAGCAGTTCGTCTGGAACTGCCGGTACGGAGGTGAACTACATTGGCGGTGGTTATCACAATAACTACCGAGGCAATCAAGGGTATCAGTACAACCATGGGCGATCTCACCCTGGTTTTTCCTATGCTAACCCTTCTGCTGCAGAACACCCTCCGCCTGGTTTTGTTGCAGGTACTGGAGGAGAGATCGTGGAAAAGAGATTCGTGCTAGAGGAGACGCTCAAGAAATTCATAAAGAGCTCGGATAACCAGTTTGGGAAAGTAGAAACCGAGGTGAAGGGAATGGACACACAATTGAGCCAGATCACCACCACACTCGGCAACCAACACAAGCCTGGACAGCTTCCGAGCACAACGGAGGTGAACCCAAAGACCCAAAAAGACTGCAAAGCCGTTACTTTGAGGTCTGGGACGAGCTACAAGGGTTCCGAGATGGCTGTAGACGATTTTGGAGACAAAAAGGAGCAAAAATGCACAGGAGATGAATCCACGTCGATCGACGGACCTGCCATGTCGATCGACGCAGAAAAAAAAAAAGCTCGTCGATCGACGCCACACTACGTCGGTTGATAAGCTCATTATTTCACTCACTTAACTATATTATTTTCCTACTATTTTATGTAGATTTATTGAGTTTATATATATATTTCATGCATGAATCAATATTAGGTGGTTTTAGGTGTGTTTTGATGTTTATGCAGGTTTTTAGGCCTAAACTCACGAGAAAACCGTTTCGAAAGTAGTGACGTGTAAGAGTAGCAATGAAGAGTTCTTTCACAAGAGGAATTCGAGCTATTGGTTCATGGCAATGGATGATGCTTTGAGTTAGCTCTCCAACGCAACTGGAATCGGGTCAATCGGAGTTCGGAAGAGGAAGTTATGGCCAAAACCGTGAGACCGCGCAGATGAGGCAAAGAAGGCACAGTGCTCGACGAAGGAAAAGGAAGATCGACGGAAGCAAAGGCCGCGTTGATCACTGCCAATACTCGTCGATCGACGAAGAGGTTCCAGGCCCAGCGATCGACGCGCATGCGGAAAACCTAATTCGGATCTGATTTGGAGATTAATTCATATCTAGCCCTAGATACTGCTAGATACATCTTTCACCTATATAAATACTCATGTATAATTCATTTTTTAAAAAGAAGAGACATAGAGCAATTACAAGATTTAGTATTGAAGAATTTTTAGAGTTTTATGTTTGAAGACAAGTTTCTGCGGGAAGATTTTCGGATACAAGTTTCTATGCAATTCAGGTTGTATTTTTCTATGATGAATATTCCTCTGAATATGCGTAACTAATCTCTTCCTCAGATTCTAGGGTTTCGAATTATCAATGTATACATGTTTTGATTGATTGAATTATTTTCCCTTTCCCTTCGTAGTTTGTGAAATCTGTGCTTATTCATAATCTTGATTTGTTGGCCAAATCTTATGATTATCTAGTTGATTACTTGAGATGTAACTGTGATAGTTTTCAATGGAAAGAGATTTTCACAATATAATCTGATTTCTTGTCGTAACTGAAGGAGATTGATTGTCGGAATAAATCTGTAGATCTTTGGAGTTAGTTAATTTATCTTGAGACCGAGCGGAGATAGGTAATTAATTAATCTAATTTACGAATTGTCCAACAAAGAAGTTCGTAATATTTTTCTGATGTTTCACTACGAAGAGGAATTAAAATTGGGAATTAATCGATTCATTCATACATGTCATACTTGATAGGTAGATATCCCTGGAATCTGTGCTTCTCTTATTTGAATCTAAAAGCTTTTTAAATTTCATGTTTAATTTTCATTAGCAAGTATTACAATTTTCAAAACAACCAAAACTTTTTAATTGTTTTTCCTAACTAGTGTTTTCAAGAACGTCTGATTTAGTATTTAGGATTCTTCGTTGCTTCATTCCCCCGGATCGATAACCTTAGGGTTAACAAATTTATTTGCCAATATTTCTATAATTAATCTGTAGAAATTACAGTGATCAAATTGGCGCCGTTGCCGGGGAATGAACAGAATTAATCTTACTATTAAATCTGTGATCGAAATACTGATTCAGGCTGTAATTTTTTTGTACGTTTCTCTGAATTTTCGTATTTTCTGAAATTTTTCTCATTTTTTCATATTCCACGTCGATCGACGCTTTCCCTCGTCGATCGACGAAGTTGTTTTCCATTCGTCGATCGACGTCGTGTTCTTTTTTCAGAATTTCCGTTTTTAATTTTAGTTCGTTTCATTTTATTTTCAATTTTACCTCACTACCTCCTTTGTTGTACGGGTAGTGCATGAGTACAAGAGCTAAAGGAAAAGACCCGCTTTATTACTATTCGGACATTGAAGCCACTTGCAGAAAGATCCGAAGGAATAAGCGTGCTCAGGAAAGCTCAAGTAATCACACGATGGAAGATAACGTACCGCCGCCACCACCAGTGCTAACTGCAGAGGAGCAGGCTGTGCTTCTCCAAAAAGTCCAAGCTATGAGGGCGCAAATCCAACAATACAATCTGGAAAGAGACCTCGAGAGGAACAAACCGAATGGAAGGGATCTTTGCCATAACCCACTGTTCGATGACAATCCCGACAATGGAGAGGATGACAACCAGGATCTGCCAGGGGAATCTGACGATGAGGAAGAAGAGGAGGCCATGCAGAACCGGTAAAAACCTTGGTTCAGGGAGACAGACTTCAGGATTGGCATCAATGCCAACAATTTTGAGTTGAAGACCGGATTGGTGCAGATGGTGCAACAAAATCAATTCGGAGGAAGACCTACTGAGGACCCCTATGCGCATTTGGATAAATTCCTTATGCTCTGCAACACTGTCAAGATTGGAGGAGTTAGCAAGAGTGCAATCCGAATGCGTCTGTTCTCATTCTCTCTGAGGGATAAGGCACAATCATGGTTCACTGCACTGGACAAGGAGAGCATAAGCACATGGACTGAATTGAGGAATGAATTCCTGGAAAACTTCTTCCCTCCGAATGTCATCAGGCAGAGAAGGAAGGAAATCATCAGATTCGCTCAAAGGCCTGATGAGAGCTTCAGTGAGACATGGGAGCGATTCAAAGAGCTACTAAGATCTTGCCCCGGACATGGCTTTCCGCCAGGAGAACAGGCAGAAGCATTCTATGAAGGGCTCAATGATAAGACAGCCAAATTGGTGGACACCACACTGGGAGACACCATCATGACGAAAAGTGGAAAAAAGGCCATGGAGTTCTTCCAAAAGATGGCCAACAACACTCAACGGTGGTCCTCAAGCCGAACTCGGCCTGTGATGGCGGTCGAGAAGGAGAAAGTGGTGGAGAAAGTTGCCGAACAACCTGATTTGGCAACCGAGCTGAAAAAGCTAAGGGAAGATTTCGCTGCACTGAAGCAGGAAAAGACAGTTGCTGCAGTAGAGCCAGTGCAAGCTCCGTCTGAGGGGGATTGTGTCGCTGTGAATTTCATTCAAAGGGGCGGTTATCAAGACAACTACCGAGGAGGATACCAACAACAAAATCAGCAGAATAACCAGCCCTATACCTACAATCACGCGAGGAACCATCCTGGATTTTCCTACGCAAACCCTCAAGCTGCAGAGCAACCACCATCAGGATTTGCCGTACAAGAAGGAGCAATAGTGGAGAAGAAGAAGCCAAATCTAGAGGAGATTTTGGCCAAGTTCATGGAAGGCTCTACTGATACTGTAGCCAAGTTGAAGCAAGAAATTGCAGGCATGAATACTAAAGTGGACCAGGTGCAGAAGCATGTACAAATCATAGAAACCCAGGTCAGCCAGATCACCGATGCCCTCGGAGCCCAGCACAAACCGGGGCAACTTCCAAGCAACATTCAGATGAACCCCAAGAACCAGAATCAGAGGAACCAAGTGAATGCCATCACACTGAGAGGGGGAAATCATATGAAGGGCCCAAGCAAGCAGGGACAGACACTAGAGATGAAGGAGAAGCCGAGAAAGAAGAAGAAGTTGTCACGGGCGAAGCTCCGTCGATCAACGATGCTTCCCCGTCGATCGACAAAGATCCAAAATGTTCGTCGACCGAGGCTGAATCTCGTCGATCGACGACCGCCCCTGCTCTACCAATGTATAAGCCTCCTTTACCATATCCGCAGCGGTTTACCAAATCAAAGATGAACGAGAAGTATGCACGCTTTCTTGAGAACATGAAGAAAGTAAACATCAACATCCCGCTGATTGAGGCACTACGAGAGATATCGGGGTATTTGAAGTTTTTGAAGGATATGGTCTCACAGAAAAGACCCTTTATGGAGCACGAGAGGGTCAACTTGTTCGAGGAATGCAGCGCGATTATTTAGAAGAAGATGCCACTGAAGAGAGAAGACCCGGGATCCTTCACGATCCCCTGTGTCATTAGAGGAGAGACCTTTGGGAAGGTCCTTTGCGATTCCGGCGCATCCATCAACTTAATGCCGCTGTCAATCTTCAAGCGACTAGAGATCGGGAGCATCAAGCCAACAACCATATCATTGCAGATGGCTGACAGATCGGTGTCCTACCCAAGAGACATCGTGGAAGACGTACTTGTGAAGGTGAAAGACTTCATCATTCCAGCAGACTTCGTGGTACTTGACATGGAAGAAGACCACAACATCCCGCTTATCTTGGGGAGATCTTTCTTGAAGACTGCTGGAGCATTGATTGACATTCGAGACGGCAAACTGACGTTCCGAGTTAATGACGAGTCGGTCACCTTCCCCATCTACAAAGCAGTGCAGAAACGTAATGAAGGGAGTTACCAGGAAGAGTGCCACATGATCAATTGTTCAAATCCGGTGATTTCCTCTCCCTTTCCTTCTCTTAAAACTGATTCGAACTTTCTGGAAAACCGCTTACTGCACTCTTTGTTTTTGTCTTCAGATTTGGATAAGGCGGACGATGAGCTTGTGGATCGAGTGATGAAGCTGGATGTACCCGAGGGATTAACACATGAAAAAGAGAACAAACGGGAGCAATTTCCAAACAGACGCAGCCAGAAAAAGAAGGGAAAACGTGGAAAAGCAACCACGTCGATCGACGCAGGAGCCACGTCGATCGACGCTGCATCGAGAGCCACATCGATCGATGATACAGTAGCGTCGATCAACGCACGAAGAAAGTCAGACACGGAAGAGTTCATCGGCAGAAGCAGCGCGACGTAGAAAAGGGATTGCGGCAGTTTCACCCATGTCAACCGACGCAAATCGGGGAAAACTGCAATCTAACTCTGATCCGCTGGTTCTGAAACTCAAGATGCTTCCGGCACACCTCAGGTATGGGAAGTTGGAAAAATTACTACGAGTTCTACGAAAGTACAAGTCCGCCATTGGGGGGACATTGAAAGACACCAAGAAATGGGGGATGCAAGTTATCAAGAACAAAGATGGAAAGGAGGTCGCGAAAGGACCTGCCTGGACCCGACCTCCCTGATGGTGATTGAAGACTTCGGGGGATAAAAAAGTTGATGTCTGAGATCAACTACCAGGTATCATTCCCTCTTTTGTCTGATTTTCAAACTTATTCCACTCTTCGAGTTGGAAATAAGTTTGGGTGGATGTGGACAAGAGATGGAACGTCCTACCTTTTATTTATTCTGCTTTATGTCTTTGATTTTTCGCACCTTTCTATTTTATGCTTCTGTCTTTAAATTTTCGTAACTTTCTATTTTATGCTATTTTGTGGAGAAAAATTTTGAGTTTTGAGATAACCTGAATGAGATTGTGAGATTAGAATTAATTGAGGGTTGAGTATTGAATTGATTGAGATTGTGGTTAGATGCCTATGAATGTAGAATACCGCATGATAGGACTGACTTGAAACTTATACTTGCATGATGATTGAGCTGATTTGAAATTGACTGTGAAAGAAAATTTTTGAATCCTTGTGTGAGAATTTGAGCCTTTATTTCGTTTGATGTGAGATTCACATGTGTGTTTTGATTTCTCTAGAACTTGCCTATTTTCTGTGTTGAGACTGCATAGTGTGCACAAGTTTAGGAAATGATATTAGGCCATCTTTGTTAACCCAATATCCTAAACACTGTCCCTTCACAATAAAATTTTCCCTAGTTAGCCATTTTGAGTCTGTACAATTTTTCTTTCCTTGTCTATGAGATTAAGAAAAGTATTGTCTCACTCGTGTCTCGAGTTGTGGTATGTATGGGGATTGATTAGTGAATTGGTGATAAGATATGATAAATTAGTGGTGAAAAGATGTGTGAAAAAGAAGCTCAAAGAAATAATTAGAATTCTCATAAGCTCTCTGAAAAGAAAAGAATGCAAAATTATCGAAAAGAGCATAAGAGATTCAAAATGAGCTAGAAAAAAAATATTATATTGTGAGTTTGTTGATGTATATGAGGAGATAAGATGGATGATGATAGATGGTGGTTGGAGATGTTGAGAGTCATGAACTCAATTGATTTAGTCACTTGGCCATATTTCCCTACCTTATCAGAAAAAAGCCTACGTTACAACCTTTCGAAAGTCCTTTTTGATTCTAGATTTGTGTGCACATTCTAGAAGTGGAGATATTAGAAAATCTTCAAGCCTATGGTAGAAATTTCTTCATACATGTTGTTGAGTGCTTTCATCTTTACCTTAAACACTTGAGAGTTGAGCGATACACTTCCTGTGAGTTCTTCCACGGTTGATGAATTTTCTGTCCCTTTCAAATTGCTTGTGGGTAATGGATTCTTAGTTCTTGACTGTGATGAATCTTGTGAGGCATTGCACTTTAACCACATAATCGTTTGACTTCTTTCTTGCATATTGATTGAGGACAATCAAACGTTCAAGTTTGGGGGATTTGATAAGCTCATTATTTCACTCACTTATCTATATTATTTTCCTACTATTTATGTAGATTTATTGAGTTTATATATATATTTTATGCATGAATCAATATTAGGTAGTTTTAGGTGTGTTTTGATGTTTATGCAGGTTTTTAGGCCTAAACTCACGAGAAAACCGTTCCGAAAGCAGTGACGTGTAAGAGTAGCAATGAAGAGTTCATCCACAAGAGGAATTCGAGCTATTAGTTCATGTCAATGGATGATGCTTTGAGTTAGCTCTCTAACGCAACTGGAATCAGGTCAATCGGAGTTCGGAAGAGGAAGTTATGGCCAAAACCGTGAGACCGCGCAGACAAGGCAAAGAAGGCACAGTGCTCGACGAAGGAAAAGGAAGATCAACGGAAGCAAAGGCCACGTCAATTGCTGCCAATACTCGTCGATCGACGAAGAGGTTCCAGGCCCAGCGATCGACGCCAAACAGCCCTGATCGACGCGCATGCGGGAAACCTAATCCGGATCTGATTTGGAGATTAATGCATATCTAGCCCTAGATACTGCTAGATACATCTTTCACCTATATAAATACTCATGTATAATTCGTTTTTTAAAAAGAAGAGACTTAGAGCAATTACAAGATTTAGTATGGAAGAATTTTTAGAGTTTTATGTTTGAAGACAAGTTCCTGCGGGAAGATTTCTGGATACAAGTTTCTATGCAATTCAGGTTGTATTTTTCTATGATGAATATTCTTCTGAATATGTGTAACTAATCTCTTCCTCAGATTCTAGGGTTTCGAATTATCAATGTATACATGTTTTGATTGATTGAATTATTTTCCCTTTCCCTTCGTAGTTTGTGAAATCTGTGCTTATTCATAATCTTGATTTGTTGGCCACATCTTAGGATTATCTAGTTGATTACTTGAGAGTAACTGTGATAGTTTTCAATGGAAAGAGATTTTCACAATATAATCTGATTTCTTGTCGTAACTGAAGGAGAATGATTGTAGGAATAAATCTGTAGATCTTTGGAGTTAGTTAATTTATCTTGAGACCGAGCGGAGATAGGTAATTAATAAATCTACTTTACGAATTGTCCAACAAAGAAGTTCGTAATATTTTTCTGATGTTTCACTACGAAGAGGAATTAAAATTGGGAATTAATCGATTCATTCATACATGTCATACTTGATAGGTAGATATCCCTGGAATCTGTGCTTCTCTTATTTGAATCTAAAAGCTTTTTAAATTTCCTGTTTAATTTTCAATAGCAAGTATTAAAATTTTCAAAACAACCAAAACTTTTTAATTGCTTTTCCTAACCAGTGTTTTCAAGAACGTCTGATTTAGTATTTAGGATTCTTAGTTGCTTCATTCCCCTGGATCGATAACCTTAGGGTTTACAAATTTATTTGCCACTATTTCTATAATTAATCTATAGAAATTACAGTGATCATCGGTCGACGCCGAAGTCTATCCCAGGCACGAAGTTGAAGCAGTCTGAAGATCAGCTCCCTCCTTTACCATTCCCACAACGGTTCGCGAAGCAGAGAGAGGACGAGAAGTTCTCAAGATTTGTGGAGAATCTGAAGAAGGTCAGCATCAACATCCCGCTGATCGAAGCACTGAACGAAATCCCGGTGTACATGAAGTACCTCCGGAAATTGATGAGTGGAAAGAAACAATTCGTGGAGAATGAGATGGTGAAGATCCACGAGCAGTGCAGCCTGCTACTTCAAAAGCTGGTGCCCATCAAGAGAAGCGATCCTGGATGCTTCTCTATTCCGGTTGAGATTGGGGGACACACATTCGAGAGAGTACTATGTGATACTGGGGCCAGTATCAACCTGATGTCGTACTCCATCAACAAGCGTCTCAACATCGGAGAGATGAGGCCCACGACGATCACCCTGCAGATGGCGGACCGGTCTGTGTCCCGCCTGAAAGGTATACTAGAGGATGTTCTCATTCGTGTGGACCATCTCATTTTTCCTGCAGATTTTGTGGTGCACGAGATGAAGGAGGACGAGAACATGCCCATGATCTTGGGGCGTGAGTTTCTCGACACTAGCGCTGCTCTCATTGACTGTCGAAGCGGCGAGATCACACTCCGAGCGAATGACGAGAGGATCACCTTTGTGATCGACAAGAACAAGAAGAAGGCGGAGTGCAATCGAATCTCCACTACCAAAGAAGAGGATGAGTCTGCAGAAGATGAAGCAGCTACCATTGAGTGGGAGCGAGGAAACGATAGGGTAGCAGTGTCAATTGTGCCACCTTTTTCTGAGCTCACCACCATTATCAAAGACCGGAAAGTCTACATGGTGGATGCCAAAGGTAGGCGAGTCTGGACCCAACCTCCTTGGCAGTGATTTGAGGTATCGTCAAGCTGCGACGTTAAATCAAGCACTTGTTGGGAGGTAACCCAACATTTTCCGTATTTTCTTTTCAATTTTCATTTTTTTATTTCGAATTTCTGCTTTTATATCTTTGCTAACAGTTGTTTTGCAGTATTGAAAAAAAAATAATAAATTTTGGAGATCAGCTCGATGTCGATCGACGCAGCCTGGCGTCGATCGATGCCTAGCAGTCCGGCGTGATACACTTTGATCCGCGAAGGGATTGACAAGAAGGCTTCAAGTCAATCGATGCGAAGTGCCAACAGCCACTATTTCACGCCGCGCAATGTTCGAAGACTCCGGGGGATAAAAAGTTGATGTCTGAGATCAACTACCAGGTATTGTTCCCTCTTTTGTCTGATTTTCAAATTTATTCCACTCTTCGAGTTGGAAATAAGTTTGGGGGGATGTGGACAAGAGATGGAACATTCTATCTTTTATTTATTCTGCTTTCCGTATTTAAATTTTGCCTTAATTTTTAAGTTTATTCTATTTTGTGGGGAAAATTTTTGAGTTTTGAAATAACCCGAATGAGATTGTGAGATTAGAATTGATTGAGGGTTGAGTTGAATTGATTGTGCTTGTGGTTGGATGCCTATGAATGTAGAATACCGCATGATAGGATTGATTTGACACTTGTGCTTGCATGCTGATTGAGCTGATTTAAAATTGACTGCGGAAGAAAATTTTTGAACCCTTGTGTGAGAATTTTGAGCCTTTATTTCGTTTGATGTGAGATTCACATGTGTGTTTTTATTTCTCTAGAACTTGCCTATTTTCTGTGTTGAGACTGCATAGTGTGCACAAGTTTAGGAAATGATCTTAGGCCATCTTTGATAGCCCAATTCCCTAAACACTGTCCCTTCACATTGAATTTTCCCTAGTTAGCCACTTTTGAGTCTATACAAAATTTTTCTTTCCTTGTCTATGAGATTAAGAAGAAGTATTGGTTTCGCTCATGTCTTGAGTTGTGGTATGTGGGTGGAATGATTGTGATATGGAGATACGAAAATATAAATTAGTGGTGAAAAGATGTGTGAAAAAGAAGCTCAAAGAAATAATTAGAATTCTCATAAGCTCTCTGAAAAGAAAAGAATACAAAATTATGTAAAGAGCATAAGAGATTCAAAATGAGCTAGAAAAAAAAAAAGAGGTTGTGTATTTGTTGATATATTTGAGGAGAAGGGTGAATGAACTTAGATGGTGGTTTGGATTGATTGAGGAAGTAAAAACTTGATTGATTTTAGTCACTTGGCCATATTTTCCTACCCCTCACAAAAGCCTACATTACAACCTTATGAAAGTCCTTTTTGATTCTAGACTTGTGTGCACATTCTAGCAGTGGAGATATTAGAAAATTTGCAAGCCTATGGTAGAAATTTCTTCATAAATGTTATTGAGTGCTTTCATCTATTCCTTAAATATTTGAGAGCTGAGCGATACACTTCCTGTGAGTTCTTCCCCTGTTGATGAATTTTCTATCTCTTTCAAATTGCTTGTGTGTAGTGGATTTTTGATTCTTGACTGTGATGAATCTTTTGAGGCATTGCACTCTAATCGCATGATCTTTTGATTTCTTTCTTGCCTATTGATTGAGGACAATCAAACGTTCAAGTTTGGGGGGTTTGATAAGCTCATTATTTTACTCGCTTATCTATATTATTTTCTACTATTTTATGTAGTTTTATTGAGTTTATATATATATTCTATGCATGAGTCTATATTAGATGGTATTATGCGCATTTTGGTGTTTTTGGAGGGTTTTAGGCCTAGTTCACGAGAAGTCCGTTCCGAAAGCAGTGATGTGTAAGAGTAGCAGTGAATATTTCTTCCACAAGAAGAATTCGAGCTATTGGCACATGGCAATGGATGATGCTTTGAGTTAGCTCTCCAACGCAACTGGAATTGGGTCAATCGGAGTTCGGGAGAGAAAGTTATGGCCAAAACCGTGAGACCGCGCAGAAGGGGCGAGAAGCCGCGTCGACAGACGCCAATTGGCATCGATCGACGCCGACCAAGAACCCACGTCGATCGATGTGGATCAGCCACGATCGACGCGAGGTGTCTGCTGGAGTGGAAATTCGAGGAAAACGGATTTATTCATATCTTTAGCCCTAGATTTGATAGGATACACATCCACCACTATAAATAGCTTATTAAATTCGATTTTTCAGTAGGCATTATCATAGTATTCAGTTTTTAGAGTTTGAAAACTTGGGAAACACAAAACCCTTTATTTTTTGTAAGTTCTTTACTTTTATGCAATTGAATATGTTTTATTTTGGATTTCTATCTACGATGAGTGGCTA
>JAPKLW010008327.1:0-13546 GCA_026898455.1 Plectranthus barbatus | reverse complement strand
GTGTTCCAGATGGACGTGAAGAGCGCCTTCTTGAATGGCGAGCTAAAAGAGGAGGTTTATGTCGAGCAACCTCCAGGCTTTGAAGTTGGCACCAAAGTGTACAAGCTGAGAAAGGCCCTGTATGGATTGAAACAGGCGCCCAGGGCTTGGTACGAAACGCTGTCACAATTCCTCACCAGCAATGGATTTCGGAAAGGGAAGATTGATAGGACTCTCTTTCTTCTCAAGGATGGTGGTGACATGCTAATGGTGCAGATCTATGTAGATGACATCATATTCGGATCAAGGAATATATCTCTCTGCGAGAAGTTTTCTCAACTGATGCAGACATCATTTCAGATGAGTATGATGGGCAAATTGACATACTTCCTAGGACTCCAGGTCCAGCAGTCAGCTGATGGAATTTTTATCAGCCAGCGGAAGTATACGAAGGAGCTAATTCAGAAGTATTGCCCAGAGAAAACTAAGTCCCTCAGAATACCTATGAGCACCAGTTGTCAAATATTTCTTGATGAGCAAGGTGAATCAGTTGATCCTACCATCTACCGAGGAATCATTGGATCACTTCTCTATCTCACAGCCAGCAGACCCGACATCTCGTACTCAGTCGGAGTGTGTGCCAGATTTCAAGCCAATCCGAAAAGGTCACACATGGAAGCTGCAAAGAGGATAGTGAAATATCTGAAGGGGACTGAATCACTTGGAATATGGTATCCCAGAAATGATGAGCTTACACTCATTGGATATTCAGATTCAGATTTTGCTGGATGCCGTATAGATCGAAAGAGTACCAGTGGTACGTGTCAGTTTCTAGGACACAAGCTAATCAGCTGGTTTAGCAAGAAGCAGCACTCAGTTGCTACTTCTACCACTGAGGCTGAGTATGTTGCCGCTGCCAGTTGCTGTGCTCAAGTTATCTGGATCAAGCAACAACTGGAGGACTATGAAGTGGACACTGGCTGTGTTCCCATCTATTGCGACAACAACAGTGCTATGTGCATCACGAAGAATCCGGTTCACCATTCCAGAACCAAGCACATAGATATTCGACATCACTTCATACGTGATCATGTCGAGAAGAAGGATGTCAGCGTGGACTACATCAGAACTGAAGATCAACTGGCTGACATCTTCACTAAACCTCTTCCAGAAGCAAGATTCAAGGAGTTGTGCATCAAACTCGGTCTTTTGGAGATTGATGTGAGCCCAAGTGTTGAGGAAGAATGAGTCCCAGCTCTCATTCTGTTCTTGATCTTCTGAAGGACGCTGATTACGACTAAGTCCAAGCTCTTAGTTGTTTTTATTTAAGTGGTATCTCTAGATCACTGATGGCTCCTACTGGCGGAAATGAGTCCCAGCTCTCATTTCAATTTGCCAGCACAAACCATCAGTTGAAGCGAAATTGGGTCCCAGCTCCCAATTTCAAGCGATGATGAGGAGTGGAATTCTTGGAGAGAAGATTATGCGGAGTGAATTGAGTCCAAGCTCTCAATTCTTTCAATCTTTCAAGTTGTCAGCAGACAACTGGCGAATTTCCTACGACTGATGAAATTGAGTCCCAGCTCTCAATTTATCCAAGTACTCGGGAGCCAGTCGTAAGTACCAGTTGTCAACTGGTAAGGAGGCCATGCTGACAGGGGGAAGTGTTCAACTGGCATATGCTACTGATGACCAGTTAAGCCAGCTGTCGCAGAAAAGGCGGGATTGTTCAAATCCGACTAGCGTGTACATCTCTCAGAATTTAATGCGGCATTTAATGCCACATTTAATGTGCACAGTGTTTGCGCAGTCCGACGCTTGGTTGCCACCAATCGCTGCGTGCCACGTCAGCTCCACGGCGTAGCCCACGTCAGCACGACCGCGCACGTCGCACAGGGAACCGGGCCTGCTGATGACCGTCGATCCTCGCGTGCTGAGTGTTGATCCTGGACGTCTGATCCTGCATGGCCCGAGTATAAATACCCGATCACTTCCTTCGGGTTAACCTTTATGTTTCCCTACTTTCAGAACCCTATATCTTTCAAAATTCTCTCATCTTCCCTTGAGATTTTCTGAAACTTGAAATCTTTCTGAAATCATGGCATCATCTTCTCAACGTCCAGCTGATGACCCTCCATCTACATCTACATCATCCTCGTCTGGTTCACCAGACCTACCAGTAGCTGAAGCTCATATGCCTACGTATACTGGCATAGTGAAGATCGAAGATATCGATTACACCCATCCGTTCGCCCGATTGGTTCAGTTGAACAAGCCGGCGACCAGGCGACAGCTCTCTAACGCGCAGATAAGGACTGCTCAAGTCCAAAATGAGAAAATTTTGAATGAGAAACTGGCCCTGAAAAATTTAGGGGAGGAGCTGATGGAGATGATTGATCGAGAACAGCTCCGTCAGTACCTCACGGCGATGCCCACGACTTTCCATCCCCACATGGTAGCCGAGTTCTACGCTCGGGCCGTGATTGCTGACGACAGGAAGTCTTTCACAACTTCCGTTTTTGGCCACCTGATCACCGTCACCGCCGAATACCTCGCCGCTCTGTTCGGGCTGAGGAATGAAGGAGAGGAAGTGGCCACGTATCATCAGGATGATACGGTGGAATTCCGGAGGAGGTGGGCGCAATGGAAGAAGCCAGAGGTCACCGTCTTCCGGACTGGAATGAGGAAGTCAGAAATGGAGGAATACTGGCAAATGGTGTGCGATATTGTGGTTCGCATGCTACAATGCGAGGTCGGCTCGTACGCCGAGTTAAGCCTGCGCAAATTCTCGGTGATGTGTGCCCTGGTGGATGGAGTTCAGGGCAACTGGGCCGAATTTTTCTTTGGCAGGTTGCTAGAGAATGTAGACAGGAACATCTCTGTTCCGACTGAAGGCAGGTTTGCTCACGCCGTATCCTTCGGGCTGAGGATCAGCCACATCCTGGAAATGGAGTTGGGTGATGGCGTGGATCAGGGGGAACAGCTGGTTGGTTCCGACTTCATACCAGCCACGAAGGTGAAGCTGCCTCACCCAGATTACAAGAAGCCACGAAGGCTGAAAGGGAAGTCAGCAGTGGACCCTGCTGAGGTCGTTTCTGAGGAGGACTCAGAAGACCTGGGGGAGCAAGTGCCAGCTGTGGCTCTCCCACTGACTGATGAGGCCAGGGCTCAGTTGAAGAGGAAGCTGGAGACGGAGTCTCTCTTCGAAACCATGGAAGGCGCAGTGGCTGAGGCGACTGGTATCCACCCACGGGACGTACAACTTGTACCAGTCACCAAGAAGCCATCCCACAAGAAGCCTAAGACTTCCCAGCACCAGCAGCCACCGTCAGCTGTTGCATATGACCCTGAGTCTGGGAAGATCTCCATCCCAGTCAAGAAGTCCATTCTGGGACTGACTGAGGAAGAGACGCTGGAGAGGATGACCCGTAAGCGAAAAAGGGTTCAGACCAGAGCTCAGAAGCTGGTCGAGCAAGCAAAAAAGGAGCAGCAAGCCTCCTTAGTAAGGAAGAAACAGGCCCAGGCAAGGTTGAAGGCCTTGGCCGACCAGCGTAAACGAGAGGCTGAGCTGGCAGCCCGCGATGAAGCCTATGCAAAGGTGCAGGCTGAGCATGAGGCCAGACGTCAGGCGGAACTGGCGGAGCAGGTGCGCCAGGTGGCCAAGGGCAAGTGGGATGTGCCCGAAACAACTACAAGTGCAAGGCCACCAGCACCAGCACCAGGCGAGATCCTACCAGAAGACTCCTTTAACCGCCTGATGGTCATGGGTGTTGAAGAGGATGTACTATCCCTTGTGGATAAGTACCAGGAGGAGGAGGTCGCTGAAGTCCCTCCACCCGCGCAAGGGGGTGGTGGAGGTGAAGAAGACCCACTGGCCGCGCAAGGGGGTGCCAGTGGAGGAGTAGAAGAGCGGGCGACCACCCCGGTAAAACTGGCGAGCTTCTCGGATGTCAGTTCTGAATCCGAGGATGCAGAGGAACCAAGGGCTGAGGAGCCAGAGCAGGAGCCAGCTGAGGAGGTGACACATTACTCCATGGTGCAGAGGATGGAGCCAAGGGATCTGTTCCCAGACATTGATGATAAGGCTCGTCGTCCTGCCAGTCGCCCCCGATCTACAGATGCCTCGACATCAACTTCCGGGCGACCAGCAGCATCCTCTTCATCACCAGCTAGGCGCGCACGAACTGACAGGCAACCCTACATGCTCTGCATCCAAGAGCATCAACTGGTTGATGAGGACACCTTCCAGGCTCGGGTGACAGGGGTGCACCGGTGGGAGCACCGCGGGGAGATGGCATTCTATAATTCCAGGGTGCCTGAATTCTCTATCTACAACATAATCCCGACCAGCGGCCTCCCCCACCAGTCGGTTTACGCTTCGAGGATCTTTGACTGGTGCCTGCCCCTGCAGCCAGTGGAATACTACAATTCCACTCTCTATGAGTATGCGGAGAACATCACGGCGGAGGTGGAGAATGCCGTCAATAACGAAATGATATCCAGCTACCGTAGACTCTGGAGGGTGGATCCGGAACTATGTCTGGAGTTCCGGAGGTGGCGAATTTTTGACCGATGCCAGCGCCTGCTGACAGTGGAGCAGCGGGCGGTCCTTTATGCCAGGCTGGGTCTTGGCTACTGGAGAGCGGAGGAGGAGTGGGCTAATGCCTTCATGGGCACTGATCCTGATTGCCCCCAGTAGCTGTCTACAAGGAGGATCAAGCGACGCTTGCTGAAAATTGCTGAGTATAGGCAGCTGACTGGAAGCTCCGGCCTCCCGCCACTGAAAAAGGTCAAGTTACCTTTCCTCCAATTCCGAGTCACCAGTCGGGGGTACCAGCTGACGTACGCGCTCCGTCGCCTCAAAGTGCTGGTTACCCTCCCGAGGATCCCTCCCTACAATGCTAAATTGTTCGACATGGCTGCCTGCGCTTTGCTGGTAGACCACATTGTGGAGGAGGATCCCTCTCGTGGTTTGTGGCTGACCCTTGCCGTCCCTCCTGTTCCTATTGTCTCGGGCGATCTCGTCCCTGAATCTATGGACTGGCAAGTGGTGGAATTCACAGCCCCCACAGTTGTTTTTGAAGTCCAGCCAGCTCCTGCAGCAGTGCCAGTAGTGGAATCAGCTGAGGAGCCAGCAGTCGAAGTACAAGTAGAGGAGTCAGCAGCAGCTGATGTACCAGCAGAGGAACCAGCAGCAGCTGCAGTGCCAGCGGAGGAGCCAGCCCCGATGGAGATATCAGCTGCATCTGAACCAGCAGCGGCTCCTTCCGCAACTGATGTACCTTCCTCTTCCATTGAAGAATCAGCGCAGCCAATCTCCGAGATCCATCCCCCTGCGCAGCTTCTTGCAATCATTGATGCCAGGATGGACCAGCGCTTCGCCAGCTTCCGAACCGAGATGACTCAACAGATGGAGTCTGTCACCGCTGGAGTGTCCTCCTTTTTGGCGCGGATCCAAGAGGGGGAAAGTGCGCGAGCACGTGCTGAGGCTGAGAGAGCCCGTCTTGCTGAAGAGGAGAGGAGGATTGCTGCTGAGGAAAGGGTGAAGAGCAGACAAGATATGGCAGCGCTCACTGAGATCCTGAGGTCGCTCACAAGCAGAACTCAATCACCAGGATCATCTTCTCAGCCATAGTCTAGCTTCTCCATTTTGTTGTAAGTATTTGTATCTCTAGACTAGTCAGTTTTCTATCCTGTACTTGTAACTGCAACATATTTAAATGGATTGATTACTGGCAAGTTGATGACAATTCCTCATTGTCCAACAAATTGTCTAAGTACTTACTTACCAGCTGAACTTACACTTCCAGTGTAATCAGCACCAGCACTCGTATCACACACTTTAAATCTTTTTGCTCTGATCTTAATTTTTATTTTAAACGAGCAATATCCCTCTTAGTTTGAGGGGGAAGATTTTAGTTAGAGCTGATGTGAGGAAGGTGTTTCATGGGTTTAGATCTGATAGGCTTATTTGTAAAACCCTGAAATACTTTGTAACTTTCCTCATCAGCTGAGTGCTCGCTGGTTAGGCTTTGATCGCACCAAAAAGGGGGAAATTGTTGGGAAATTTGGCTAAGTTTCCTTTCCCCAGTAGCTACTTGTTTAGATTCTAGTTTTGGTGTTTTGGTGGATCAAATCCTAAGTCCTACCAGCGTCAGTTTGTCTCTAGAATAGCTCTAGTCTCAAATGTAAAGTCCTGTTTAGGTCTTTTGAGTTGTAAGTCGCAGCTGATCAAGACTCATGCTGGCACTGTTCACCAGCATGAGAAGTGCTTACCACTGGCTACTGTTCACCAGTTGGGAAAGTCTCATCCGAAGGCGGCTGACAAAGACTCGTGCTGACACTGTTCATCAGCATGAGAAAGAGCTAATGACTGGTTACTGTTCACCAGTTGGGAAGGATTTCACCAGCAGGCGGCTGACAAATCCTACCAGCAGAATACGTGTTCTCACTGACACTGTTCACCAGCGGTGAAGCCACCAGTCATGGGAGATTCCAAGAATTAACATCAGACATATTGGTAGACTTAGATTGTGCCAGCGCAAGTCACCAGCAGAGACTGCCAGCACAAGATCACCAGAATGATCTACCAGTCGGATGTTACCAGCAGAATTCCAGATTCGCTCTCCCAGAGTCTTAGAGACAAAAAGAAGATTCGTCGAGGAATTAACTGACAAAGTATGACTTTAAGGGAGGATACCTTAAAGTCTATCAGTTCAAGACACCAGTTCCGATTCCTCGTACTGACGAATAGTGCCGTTCTGACATAAAGAGATCAATGTCAGATAAAGTGGACAAAAGCATGGCGCTTTCCGAAAATTCTTACCTGCCGCCGTCTGAAGGACATGCGAGGACAGAGACCTTTTCCGGATGTGTCCAAACGGCTAGAAGATTTGAATGGGATCCCGCGTCTATAAATACCTGGGATCCATCAACATTCAATACTCTTCTCTCTCGCTCAACTACCGAAAGTCAGAAACTTTATTGCAAGCAAGCAGAACACTTTCGAGGCCTTTCTAAAGGCTATCCGTGTGTTGATTTATCAAACACGAGACTTCAAGCTTCCAGCTTGTAAGTTACTGATCTCTTTGGTGTTCTTTCTCTTATGAGGAAGTTCACAGCAGCTCTTGTGCCAGCCAGCACTTGAGTTATTACGGGCTTTTGCCGTATTGAGAAGATACGTTCTTGGGAGAACTAAACACCCAGTGAAGCTGTGGAGGTTGAAGTGACGTGCTCGCACTCCACCAGCTGATCAGAGTTGAAGAAGGGAACAAGACCGGGAGCGGTTGATCTAGCGAAGTGGTGGACAAGGGTCGCACCAGCTAGAGATAGATCGTAGGCAACTTGTACCTGATTACTCTATAGTGAATTTCCAGTGCTACGACTGGAGAGTGGACGTAGATCAGTTGATCGAACCACTATAAATCCTTTGTCTTTTATCAGCTTTCTGCTTTTCATACTGAGTTAAAACCCAGCACCCAAGTGCTGGTGTATATCTGAAAACTGATATAACTGTGCAAACAAGGCTAAAAATATTCTAAGTCTTGAGCTACCAGCTGACCAGCTAGTCGCCAGTCAGCTGAGTACGCAGAGTGCAAGTTGACTTACCAGCTGACAAGGTCCCAGTCAGCTGAGTAACCAGCAGAGTGCAAGAAACGATTAACCATATTTTCCGCTGCCAAGTTATACCCTGATAATCCGGGACCAACAAGTGGTATCAGAGCGGACGGTTCTTATAGACCGTTCGTATCTGAGTCGCTTAGGACCGTGATCCGCATTTCCTTGCACTCCTTTGTTTGTCTGTTTGATTAGCTCAGGTAAATCAAGATGAATAACCTGAAGCTACTCGACTACAAGACGGTGAAGCATGATATATGGCGAAAGAGGTCGCTCATTTCTCTAAAGAGCATCCATCCAGAAATGAAAGATGTGCTGGAGAAAGGACCAATCGAGATCACCATGACACAGCACCAGCTAGGAGATCGTCCAGCTGCTGTGATCCCAAAGCCTCAAAGCGAATGGAACGCCGAGGACAGGAAGCGGAATCAGTTGGATTCCATTGCTCACGAGTTGATCCTGGCTTCTCTTCCAGAGTCGCTGATGGAGGAAGCCCTCCAGTTTGATAATGCCAAGGGAGTATGGGATTACCTTGATAGTCTAAACCAAGAAACTGATCAAATGAAACGCAACAAATTGCAGGTTGCGGTGGACAAGTATGAGTCCTTCCAGATGCTGCCTGGAGAAACCATCAAGGAGATGGAGGCGAGATTCAACGCCATTGTCAGCGAGCTAAAGTCACTGGACAGGACGTACTCAAATGAAGATCTTAATGCCAAGATCCTGTCCAAGATGCCCAAGGAGGACTGGTTCGTGAAGACGACAGCTCTCAAGGAGAAGGACTTATCCAAGATGACTCCCAAGGAGTTATTTGCTCAGTTGCAGGCACACGAGTGGGATATCCAGATGGTGAACAAGAATGAGGCCATCAGGAACATGGGGTCCCCCAGCATCAAAGCTCAAGACGAAGCTTACTTCGTCAAGAAGGACTTCAAATGGAAGCACAAGAAGCCCCTTCATGCTGACAGACCTGCTGCCCAGCACAACCAGCAGAAAGAGATCCCAGCCACATCGGGATCTAACTCAAAAGACAGCGAGGGCTCTATCGCTGACCTTGAGCAGCAGATGAAACGACTGGCTGTCCTTCTGGAGAAAGCCAAGTCAAAGCAGGGAGTATCTCTGAGCTCAACTGACGGAAAATTCGTCAAGAGAGCTCCCCGTGCTTGCTACCAGTGCCAATCCCCTGATCATTTAAAGTTTGAATGTCCACAGGTGGACAAAAATGAGCGGGAAAGGCTAAAGAAGCTCTTTGAAGAGCGCGCCTCCATGGCCGTTGCCAAGGCTATGCTGACCAGGACTGAAGTGCCTGACATACCCGACCATGATGATGGGGAGTATGCGTCAGACGAGGAGTCAGAAGAGGAAGCTCTACTGGCACTCATGGCAGCCTTCGGAGAAGAGTCAGCTGAAGGAAGTGCTGACAGTGAAGAGGCACTTGCAGCTGATGATCAGGTACAATCATCAGCTTCCCCAATGCATATCATGCCTTCTATCAGTTTAGACGATTCTGAGTCGCGTTGCTCCGACTCAGAAGCTGTCACTATAGACATTCTTCAAAAAGAATTTTTAAAATTTTATGAAATAAAAAATGTCTTGGCTGGCGAAAATGCTTCGCTGAAAGATCAAGTTTCTATTTTGACCAAGGAGATTGAAAAATCGAGGTCAGTCAGTGAAGAGCTAGCCACTTTGAAAAGGACTCACTTTGAGTTGCTCCAAAATTTTCAAATTACAAAAACTGAGCGAGATAATTTTCACAATCTTGTTCTGGAGCAAGAAAATAGAATAAATTTTCTAAATAAAGGCTCAAAAGACTTGGAAGCAGCTCTAAGTCATTGGAGAAAGCCTTCTGATAAGTCCGGGTTGGGATTTACAAAGGATTTGAGCATAAACCAACCCGAACTCACAGCTCAAAAGGGTAAGGGAAAACTGGCAAATGCATCAGCACCAGCTGGTAATGCCAGTCAGTCCCGTGTGGCTGATCAGCATAGGAACCATAAGCCCAGATACATAGGTGAGTCATCAAGACAAAATCCTCAACTGGCAAGATCCTCTGCTGACAGGACGCTAGCATACCCGAAGACGCAGACTAAGCCGAAATATTCTAAGGCAAGGAAGTCAGCGTCAGCTGCCAGTGGAATCCGACAGCCAGCACCAGCTGTCCAGAGATTCCACGCCCAACCTTACAAGTATGCCAGTTGCCAGCATGCTTACAAGGGATCCAAATCTCAGCGGAATACTGAGAGAAGGATATTTCCCGATAGGAGGAACACCTATCGGAGGCCTGAGCCCAATCAAAACCTTTTCTCAAGGGCTGGGAAGGCTAATCATCGTGGTCCACAATTCCAGAGACCACCAAGGCAACACAGGCGGTCGGAAAGAAATTTCCGACACCCTCAGAGGAAGAATACTTCCAGAGGAACCGCACACACAGCCACACCTTCCAAAAGCAAACCCATGCATTATTTTAAAAGGAAGGGAAAGGCCACAAGTGATGTCAGCAAGGGTAACACCGAGCTGAAGATTACTCAAGTCTGGATTCCAAAAGGAATGATCCAGAGATCTAACCCTGCAGGACCCGCTGATGATCGGGGACCTAAATAATTTCATTTTCTTGCAGGAACAGGATCATGCAACACAGCTTCAGAGATCGAGCGAGTGGATCATAGATAGTGGTTGCTCGGCTCATATGACTGGTGAGGAGTTCCTATTTTCTGAGCTCACCAAGGTCAGAGGACCTCCAGTTATTTTTGGTGATAACTCCAAGGGCAGAGTTATTAGCAAGGGCTGCATCGAGAAGGATGATGTCAGAATTGTGAATGTATCCCTTGTCACCAATCTGAAGCACAACCTCCTGAGCATCAGTCAGCTGTGCGACAATGGTTATACCATTGTGTTTGACAAATCAGGGTGCCAGATCAAGAATGAAGAGTCTGGCGAGACCAAGCTGAAAGGTGTCAGGAAAGGAGGTCTCTATGTTGTTGACTGGCAAAGCGGGAAGACTGATACATGCTTTGTAGCCACCAGTTCCATGGAAACTAACTGGCTGTGGCACAAAAGGTTAAGTCATCTAAATTTCAAAACTATTAATTATCTAACCAAGCATGATCTTGTAGATGGTCTTCCCAAGGGTGGGTTCAAGAAGGAAGGAATTTGCAAAGCTTGCCAGCAAGGCAAACAAACTAGGAAGTCCTTCAAGAACCAGTCGCCAGTCTGCCCCAGTACCAGTCAGGTACTCGAATTGTTACACATGGACCTGTTTGGACCAGTAACACCGCAAACCATTGGAGGAAGACGATATTCGCTGGTGGTAGTCGATGACTACTCGCGCTACACATGGGTAAAGCTTCTCAGAACCAAGGATGAAGTGAAGTTCATTCTTCCAGAGTTGATCATCCAAGCTTAGAAACAGAGAGAAGCTGTGGTGAAGCGGATTCGATCGGACAATGGGACTGAATTCTGCAACAGTCTGCTGATGGATTTTCGCGCGGAGGCCGGGATCAAACATGAGAGATCTACTCCAAGGCAACCGCAGCAGAATGGACTGGCAGAACGTAGGAACAGGACGCTGAAAGAAGCGGTCCGGTCCATGCTGGCTGAGTCCGGCTTGGGACAGAGTTTCTGGGGAGAAGCGTTGGTGACTGCCTGCTACACTCACAATAGAAGCGGGATCAACGACAGACTCCAGAAAACTCCCTACGAAGTGTATTTTGGTCGTAAGCCTTCTATAGCTCATCTTCGTGCATTCGGTTCACCATGTTATATCCATAATAATGGGAAGTCGAAGTTAAATGCTTTCTCGCCTAAGGCTGATGAGGGTGTGTTTGTCGGATATGGACATCCCTCTCACAAGGGCTATAGAGTATTTAACAAGACTACCCTGCTTGTGGAAATAACATGCAATGTTGTTTTTGATGAAGCTACTTTAGTGCGCAGGACCTTACGCCAACTGGCTGAAGATGTTCCTGAGGTCGAGGATGTCAGCGACCAGTTGGGCAGGAATTCTTCCGATGCTCAACCAACTGGTTCGACTAGACCTATGAATGGATCATCTTCTCAACCAGTTACCTCAGGTGCCCATCAGCAACCTGAGAAGGTCGGTGATGCAAATGACCTTGCTGAGACCTTACACTCAATCTCCCTGAGTGGATCTAGCAAAAATCAAGGGGGAATTCCGACTGGATTCTTTGAGCCAGAAGACAACGATGAACCAGCTGGAATGGAGGTACCAGCAGATACTGACATCGTTGGTGAAGGTTCGGGAAGTCAGTCAGACAGAGTAGCTGATGAAGAAGTTCCAACTGGTGATCAACAACCAGTTGTAGTTCCAGTTCCGACTGGTGGAAATGTGGAAGCACCAGTCGTCAGGACAGATGAATCTATTTCACAGCCGGCACCAGCAGTCGCTGGTCCTCCCAAATGGCTGAGGGATCACCCATCCGATGCTATTCTCGGTGATCCAGAAGGTTCTGTCCAGACTCGCCACGGCAGTGCGCTCCTAAGTTGTTTTATTTCTCAAATGGAACCTACTTCCATAGGAGTTGCGCTAGAATCTGCCGATTGGATCAATGCCATGCAAGAAGAGCTTGCTGAATTCACTCGCAACAATGTTTGGGACTTGGTGGAGAGACCATCACATCAGTCAGTGATTGGCACCAAGTGGGTTTTCAAGAACAAGCGAGATGAGAATGGCACCGTGGTCAGAAACAAAGCTCGTTTAGTCGCCAAAGGTTACAGGCAGTGTGAAGGCATCGACTTTGATGAGACATTCGCACCAGTTGCAAGAATGGAGGCGATACGGCTGTTCCTCGCTTATGCAGCGTATCACGGCTTCACAGTGTTCCAGATGGACGTGAAGAGCGCCTTCTTGAATGGCGAGCTAAAAGAGGAGGTTTATGTCGAGCAACCTCCAGGCTTTGAAGTTGGCACCAAAGTGTACAAGCTGAGAAAGGCCCTGTATGGATTGAAACAGGCGCCCAGGGCTTGGTACGAAATGCTGTCACAATTCCTAACCAGCAATGGATTTCGAAAAGGGAAGATTGATAGGACTCTCTTTCTTCTCAAGGATGGTGGTGACATGCTAATGGTGCAGATCTATGTAGATGACATCATATTCGGATCAAGGAATATATCTCTCTGCGAGAAGTTTTCTCAACTGATGCAGACATCATTTCAGATGAGTATGATGGGCAAATTGACATACTTCCTAGGACTCCAGGTCCAGCAGTCAGCTGATGGAATTTTTATCAGCCAGCGGAAGTATACGAAGGAGCTAATTCAGAAGTATTGCCCAGAGAAAACTAAGTCCCTCAGAATACCTATGAGCACCAGTTGTCAAATATTTCTTGATGAGCAAGGTGAATCAGTTGATCCTACCATCTACCGAGGAATCATTGGATCACTTCTCTATCTCACAGCCAGCAGACCCGACATCTCGTACTCAGTCGGAGTGTGTGCCAGATTTCAAGCCAATCCGAAAAGGTCACACATGGAAGCTGCAAAGAGGATAGTGAAATATCTGAAGGGGACTGAATCACTTGGAATATGGTATCCCAGAAATGATGAGCTTACACTCATTGGATATTCAGATTCAGATTTTGCTGGATGCCGTATAGATCGAAAGAGTACCAGTGGTACGTGTCAGTTTCTAGGACACAAGCTAATCAGCTGGTTTAGCAAGAAGCAGCACTCAGTTGCTACTTCTACCACTGAGGCTGAGTATGTTGCCGCTGCCAGTTGCTGTGCTCAAGTTATCTGGATCAAGCAACAACTGGAGGACTATGAAGTGGACACTGGCTGTGTTCCCATCTATTGCGACAACAACAGTGCTATGTGCATCACGAAGAATCCGGTTCACCATTCCAGAACCAAGCACATAGATATTCGACATCACTTCATACGTGATCATGTCGAGAAGAAGGATGTCAGCGTGGACTACATCAGAACTGAAGAT
>JAPKLW010008326.1:0-13548 GCA_026898455.1 Plectranthus barbatus | reverse complement strand
CCCAAGAACGTAAGTCCTTTTGCGGCAAGGTTCGCCCGTAATAACTCGAGTGCTGGTAGGCACAGGAGCTGCTGTGAACTCTCTCGAAGGAGAAAGAACACCAAATGAGATCTTTAACTTACAAGCTGAAAGCTTGAAGTCTCGTGTTTGATAAATCAACACACGGAAAGCCTTAGGAAAGGCCTCGAAAGTACTTTTTGCGTTCTTGCAATAACTTCAGTTCTTTCGGTGGTTGAGCAGAGATATCTGAATATTCAATGTGTCAACCGAGCAACCAAGATTCAGAGAGAGAGCTTTGAATGTTGGTAGTTGCGATGTATTTATAGCCGCAGGAACCGATTCAAACTTTCTAGCCGTTTGGACACATCCGGAAAGGTGTCAGCCCTCGGATGTCCTTCTGACGGCGGCAGGTATGTTTTTCTGGAAGGAACCATACCTTTGACCGCTTTATCTGACACAGATCTCTTTGTGTCAGAACGGCTCTATTAGTCAGTCCGAGGAATAAGACTGGCGTCTTGTGACTGATAGACTTTAAGTTATCCTTCCTTAAAGTCATCCTTTGTCAGTCGATTCCTCAGAGAATCTTCTTCTTATCTCTACGGCGCTGGGAGAGAGAATCTGGAATTCTGCTGGTAACATCTGACTGGTAGATCATACTGGTGATCTTGTGCTGGCAATCTCTGCTGGTGACTTGCCCTGGCATCATCAAAGTCTACCAAATCTCTAGATGTTAACTCTTCTCGGAATCTCCCATGACTGGTGAAATCACCGCTGGTGAATAGTGTAAGAACACGTATTCTCCTGGTAAGGTTTGTCAGCCGCCTGCTGATTAAACCCTTCCCAACTGGTGAACAGTAGCGAGTCAAAAGCGCTTCTCATGCTGGTGAAAAGTGTCAGCGCGAGTCTTTGTCAGCCGCCTGCTGATGGAACTTTTCCCAACTGGTGAACAGTAGCCAGTGATAAGCGTTACTCATGCTGGTGAACAGTGTCAGCATGAGTCTTGATCAGCTGCGACTTACAACTCAATAGACCTAAACAGGACTTTACATTTAAGACCAGATCTATGTAGAGACAACTGACGCTGGTAGGACTTAGGATTTGATCCACCAAAACTATAATCTAAACAAGTAAGCTACTGGGAAAGGAAACCTTAGACAGATTTCCCAACAGATTCTACTTTATTATCTAATGCACAAGGCAAGGTAGACTTAAAAAAGAGAAATAATTTAGCTGAGTCATTAAAAAATGTCTTTGTAATTAATTCGCTTCCCAAAAGTAACCCTTTGCTACCAATTTGAAAAAAAAAATAATATACTTGCCACTTTTTCAAAGATATTCAGTATCTCAATGGATGGCTTTCCTAAAAATTATTATGTGCGATGAGAATCGGAAAGCGCATGAGATACCTGATACATCAGCGAGAACGGTTGATTTCACTCATGGCTAATGTACTTCCTTTTGAAGTCTTGATATAGCGTTAGGGCTCTACTGAAATTCCTATCTTGAATATTGTAAGATATCTTAGGATAGACGACGCCTATGATTTTCTTGGCACATAGGTTTCCTGATATTGTTCCAAGAAAAATATCTTCGGCATTCATGATACTCTTGTCGCATATAGAAATATCGACTGGTGTATCCACTCCTGCTGGTAGTGCAGATTTAATGATGATTTGAACAACACTGATATGAATCCTGGATATTGCCTTTCTTATCTCTGGTTTCAACGTTCCAAGTACATCCTGAAGATCACTTTGAGGAATCAGTTGCCTTTCAACCTGAATTCCAGTATACTCTATTGGAAGTGACATCTCCCTTCTTGTAATCTGATAGATTACATAGTGTTTTTTCCCCTTTGGGTTGAAGTTGTTAATCATCCTTCCAAGCTGGTTCACAGAGAAGCCTTGATATTTCTAGATGACAAAGGCTTTTATTGATGATCCTATTGTTCATACTTAGCGAGATAATGGTTTGAATGGTAAACCCAGTCTCATCTTCTCCCCGCCTGTGTAGAACCTCAACTCTACTCTGACTCGGAACTAGATCCTCTATCTGAGCTTTCACAATGGAAAATTCCTCTTCTTCGTATATACTCTCATCCGAGGGTATATTCTCAAATTGGTAAACTTGTACCAAATCTTGATAGTAAACAACTTCTTTAATGTCTGGTGCATTTTAAGAGCTTTTCACTCCTCCTTTTTCAGGGCAATTTATAGAAATATGCCTCTTTGCCCTGCATGTCCAGTAGTTGTAGTCTATAAAACTCTTTTTAGCTCTAGTGTGAGCTTTGCGGAAACTTTTTCTCATCAGAGTTTTTTGTGACGATCCTGCTCCTTGTGAGGATCTGCCTCTTACTAGTCCACTTCTTTGACCGGGTTTGTAAAACCTAGCTTTTTGTCTTGTTCATCTAGATCTGGGCTTCTAATACCCTTTTCTTGGACCTTCTCTTCTGGGATAAGGATGAGCTTTATACCTTCGGCTTTTCCTTGGCTGGTAGATCTCTCTTCCAATAATGGTTGGTAGATTCATTTGCTGAGCAATCATGAGGGGAACATTTATTCAACCTATTATGTTTTTTGTAGTTCTTTTGTAAAGCGGCTTGTGTACACCAGTCCGCCAACTTTTATTTAACAAAAGACATTCTTCTCTCGACGTTGTCTGGATTTCTCGGGACATATTCGTCGATGAACATCTCCTTCCAAGGTCTTGGAAGTTTTGTGAAGAATATTTCTACACAATTTTTTTCACTCACACCTGAGTTCCATTAGTAGATGTGATACAACTCGAAGAATTTATCAATCGACTCCTTTACAATGTCGATTAGTTTCAAGTTGAGTACGGCCTTTGCATTATGTTGTCTCTTTTTGGTGGCCAATCCTCTTCCTCACAATTGTCTAGTCCGAGGAACGTATATTTGAACCCATAGGACATTTTATCCACATTTTTGAGTGAGTGAGTATGGCCTTAGGATTTCTTCTTTAAGCGGTGGGGTTTTTGTTGACCATATCGACTTGGCAACCCCTAAGAGACTCATTTCCAACAATCTGATGATTCCAGATTTATCCAGATCCAGCTTACCTGCTGCTATCCTCATAGCTGAAGCCCAGTCATCTATGACTTTCTCCATCTTGTTGAAGTTTACATCATCGAGATCCAGCATATCTCATAATTTTGGGATTTGTTTGCGTATCCTAGTTTCAATGAGATTATTGATGTTCGGCCTCTTCATCCGGTATGCTTCTCCAACATAGAAATCGTGTACATTTCTCATCACGACATCTTGTGGTTGAAGAACTTCTTCTTGTGGAACCTGTCGTACAGGTCGTGCTTGTTGCCCCTACTATTGCATATGTTGAGCTGGACCTCCTCCTGGAGGTACATGTTGTATAAGTGGGATTTTTTAACCACATAGAACGAGTGCACTATCTGCAACATTCATCCTTAGATCCACTACGTTTAAATTGGCAAAAGATTCTACCAATTCTTATAGATCCTCTAGTTGTATTCTATCAAATGATGTCATTCTTCGATAGTTTTTAAAGACTGACAAAGTTTATCTACGTTTGTTAGCTTTGATTCTTCTTTGAGTTTGACTGGGATTTTAACTTTGCCAAATTCTATCGGCTTTTTTCTACTAGAACTAGCTTGGGATTGTTCTAGAGTTTGCATTCTCTTTTGAATTTCTAATAGGATATTAAACATTTCATCTTGTTGTAAGGAAATTTTCCTTACTTCTTGCGGTACACTGTGCATGCTATTGCCATAGTTTTGTACCACCTTTTGCCTCTTCCTCATATCCATCAAGAGTTTGGACGAGTCAGCTGGCTCGATCTCGCTGAATCTGGCAATCATGTTTTCATTCCTGCAATAATTCCAGGACTTTCGTGAACCTTGCGCATTTCCGACATTCGTACGGATTCATTTTTCTGGTTGTCTGCTCCATTTAGAATAATACTTACTACTAATAAATATAAATATTTCTTGAAATAAGCACCTAGGCTCTGATACGATTTCCAAAGCACAGAATTATATGAAGATAAATAAAGAAGAAATATATAGGAGGATGTATTTGGAATTTCAACTCCATTCAAACTTTGGGCAAATCACTTTTGCTATGACCCGAATGTTTTTATAAGGGTGACTATATGTTGAACTATAATTAATAATCTTGCCATTTTAAATTATTACTCTTTGAATTATGTATTAAAATTTATATGAAAATAAATGTCATGTCGAGAGATATGAGCCGTTGGATGATCATGCGATCATATTTTAATGCCAAAAACTGCCAGAAAACTGTAGAGAAGTGGCAAGCCGAAGATTTTGTGCTCAAACAAATAAAGCCCCAGCAGTCCCACCCCCTCCACTATCACTGACTACTATACGCTCTCTTCTTTATCTCTGCTCACAATGACTGCGTGTAGTGTGTGAGAGAGGAAGTGGAAGATATTGTTACCTTGGGGTCTTAAATTGAGTTCGCAGATGCAGTGGCTGATGGCGGCGTTTGATATAATTCATTTCCGACACAAACAATTTCAATTCAGTTCAGTTCATCGTCGCCCTAATCGATTCAACGAATCGCTTTCTCTCTCTTCCTTTACCTAAAAAATTTCTAGACTTTTCATTTTTCCTTACTAGTAATTAGTAAAGCCTGCCTAGTATATAGCATATACACCAGAAATCGCATAGCCATACACACGCACAACAGTCATCAAGCAAGACAGTGCCTTGATGCGGCACAACTGCAAGAAATAAAAAGTTGGGATCTTTGTTTTGTTGGGTTTGTTATGGATGAATTGATCCGCGGAGGCGAGGAATGTCTGGGTTTCTCTCACTAGGTCACGGATACAATCAGGATTTGGAAGGAGAGAGCAATTACAGGGAGATCAATAACAAGGGTTTGGAAGAATGTCAGCACTACTGCGGTCATCCTTTGCATCGTCAAGGAGAGGATAATTGTGCAGCAGAATTAGCTAGGGTTTGGGGCGATGAGAGGAGGTGGAGGTGGAAGCGAAGCCATCAATTGTGAAGATTGTGGGAATCAAGCTAAGAAAGACTGTGAGCACATGAGATGTAGGACTTGCTGCAAGAGCCGGGGGTTTCCTTGCCAAACCCACGTGAAGAGCACGTGGGTGCCCACCGCCCGACGCCGCCAGAGGCAGCAGCAGCTGGTGGTTAGAGGTGAGAATCTCAAAAGACTGCGAGAGAATCCACCCGGCCGCGGTGATGGAGGTGGGGAATCCTTATCTTGCGATCTAAACCATCTATTTGTTGATGGGTCTGAATTCTTCAATTGTTTTTATCCTTAAAATCTACGAAGGATTATAAATATAATACATAGCTAGATTTTGCATCATTGTGCGTGTGAAGAAATGCATCCATCTCTTTACCTCGCTTTACCTTTATGACCATTTTTTTTTTTCTGTTTGCGAAATAGAGTTGAAAGAGTGAATCAAGAAAATTGGTTTTGATTTCTTTATGAACATTGTTTTTTATATCCTCCTCAAGAAAATTGTTTTTTAGAAATATGCATATAATATATGATGAACATTGTTTTGGCATTGTGACTAGGGTTTAAGTTTGACCAGTTTCCAACAGAAGTGAATTGTCCGGCAGTTTTCCGATGCATCAGGGTGAGTGCGATGGACGACACCGAGGAGACTCTGGCATATCAGACGGCGGTGAACATCGGAGGGCATATATTCAAGGGAATTCTCTATGATCAAGGCCCCGAAAGCCGGTCCCACGGCGGTGGAGAAAGCTCCTCCGCTTGCGGAGTGTCACAACACTATCTCACCGCTGCAAACGCACTGCCGCCCTCTACCGCCATCAGTGCTTCCATGCTCGACCCTTATCAAATGACTGGCTTCATGTCGGGTACGCAATTCTTCTTCCCACAGAGACCTTGAGATGTACAATAATTGTTATTTTTTAGGCTAAAATGGTGTAAGAAAGAGAAGGCCAATTGGGGTGTGAGTTTATCAACTTATTTCCGAATTTCTTTGTTGATTCTGTCTCCATTTGTTAGTTCGATATAGATATGTGTATATATATACATTTTTTTAATAATTTTGGTCTAATCGAAAACTTATTATATGTTTTTTTCTAATTATGTGCGTGGATGGGAGTATTGAAAATGTTTGATTTCTCTAATTGTTGTTTTTGTCGTCTTCATTGGGCTTTCCTCTTGATTTTCAACTCTATGATTGCATTTTCTTTTGACTAGTGTGAGAAAAAAGGACATGCAATTTAATTATGTGATGAAGTATATGAAGCATTTTAAGAATCTTAATTAATTAAATAACTTTGCATGATATATATATAGAGGAGTAATCATATGTGAACTACCTCTTAGATGTGAAATGAGAACTAATCCTGTCCTTTGATTAATCATTATGGACGGTCCTGATTTATTTGATTTGCTAAATTATGTTTATTATTTTAGATTTTTAGGGTATTTTGGGTATATTAGTTTTCCTTTTTTTTTTGTTACCATAACATATTCCATGATTTTCTCTCAAATCTTTTTTGTCAAATCTTTTTATTCCTTATTTATTTATTTTTAGTATATTCTGTTTCTTTTTTTCTTTTTTAATTCTATCGTAGATTTTTTTTTTGATCGTATAAGTTTTTTTTCTCAAATTGTAAAACATATTTTAGCATTCGGCCACTTACTACTATTGTCTGAGTATTTTTTTTACAACGACAAATTAATTTTCGAACCATAAAAACCTATAAAACTGGGGAAAAAAAATTCTACAAAGCTTACCCAAGTATTGTCGCTCGTGATTTGCAGTTCGTCGGATAATGTCGCTTCGAATCCCTTCCACAACCTGCAGCAATCGTCGTTTTCTTTCGAAAGTTTTTTTTTGGTTTTTCGGAGGTGTCGTTTCGAATGTAATTACCGCTGTAAATGCGGTAGTTGAAGATTTTTTCTCTTTTTACTAATATTTAATTGGGTTAAACATACCTTCAATAAAGTTTTAATGGCCGATAATTAGGGAGATGTAATGGTGGGAAGTTATACGATTTATTGATAAAGTACCAATTTATCATTTTATGCAACTTTTTACTTCTATTTATGCATCGAATTTTTTGGATGTAATTTTAAATCTGAGTCGTTGAAATTGTAAATCTAAGGCTAGGATTAGGTCTTATTTCACTTCTAAGAGGGGGTTTCCACCATAGTGCACCCATACTAAAATTTGAAGATTATGTAGAGTAGGAACTAACTTGACCTTCTAAATTGATCACATTGATGAAACTATTAGATATTAAAAAAATAAGTGTAATTTTTCTTAGCATAATATATATTAATTAAATACAATATAGTTTAATAATTAATCTGGATATTAATTTAATGTATGTGGAGAATGTAAAATTTATTTATTTTATATAAAATATAATCACTTCATCCCGTCTAAGTAGTCTCATTTTCCTTTTTGTTTCCTATCTAATTGTCTCATTTCTTAAAATAGAAATCTTTTTCACACTAATAAAATATTAATTTCACTACATTGACAAATATTGGTAACTGTCTCAAAAGTAAATGTAACTAATTAGTCAGAATAGAAGGAGTATATTTTAACATGGGATATATATATATATATATATATTGTTTGAAAGTGAATGAAAAGAAAAATAAGGGGTAGGCGGTCCATCTCTGCAAGTCTTTGATGCATTGGCAAATGTCACTTGGTTATTTATTCCAATAAAGAGAACATTAGAACTGACATTCAACCCTCCTAACCTAGATAAAATACGTCCAACCATATATTATGTTATATATATTGAACCTTATCTATAAGAGTTGTCCAAATATTAGTGTTCCATAGGAACTGATGACAATGACAAACTCTTTTAGAATTGCGATTTATCTTTATCCTCAAAATTCGGTCAGCCAAATTATCTTGATGGTATGACTCAATAGCATCGGTGCGCCTGTGACAATGGTGAGATGTTCATTTCTTTGAAAAGCAGGTTTTGAATCCTAACACTGACCTATGTATTAATGTCTCAATGAAAGCTGCAGGGGCTTGAGGGAGGACATGGTGATTCCTAATTAAATTATGGTGTTTAGGTGTGTGTATCATAAATGGTTATGCATTCAAATGGATCTTAGGGTGAAAATAAACTATTAATTTTTTTAAAATATAATGCATTAATCTAATACTAAAATTAAGCAACCTCTAATGGGAGACAATAAAGGATCTTTTGTTTTGCGTAGGCTTGTAGATATGAATCTTAGCATGTGTATGAACAAAGAAAGAAAGTAATTACAGAAACTTTCCCAAGATTCGAAATCTGTGTACCTTATGAAAATTCAATAATCTTTTAGAGACAATGACATTTCAGTCCTAAATGGTACACATTTACAACCAGTTTTTGTTTGCCCATCCTTAGTTTTGTGTGGACATAGTTAGGGTTTCAATTGTTTGTTTAGGGCAAAACAGGTATATAGCTGGATATATGTTTATAACTTGAAACTGTGGTCAAGATTTGGATGTATGGTCAGACATTCTTTCCTCACTTATTGCATACCTACTGTCATGTGAGGGTTTCTGTGTCTTAATTTCGATGGTCTACAACAAAATCATTTCATGGATCTTATTATATGAAATAGATATTTTTCCATGTTTACGATTAGGCTATAAATCATTCTTATTTGAGTTGGTCTCCTGAGAGACGGTTTCACTATTTTTTTATTGTGAGACGGACCTTAATACATTATTTCAATAAGTTAAATACTTCATTTCATTTTTAAGAATTACATTATTTGCAACAAAGAAATACATCATTTGCAATAAAGAAATACACCATTTCATTAAACTCATAATACAATAAAAATGGTGAAACATCATTTACAATAAAGAAATATATTATTTCATTAAATTCGTCTCACAATAAAAATGATGAGACCGTCTCATCTGAGACTTTGCCTTCTTATTTAGTTACTGTTAATTATTTATAATGTACATAAAGCCTAATTTGTGTAGTAAATAAGCATGATCATGATTTAAATAAGCATAATTTATTAAGTAAATAACCATAATAACAAAATAAGTATTGTGCGTGTAATGGATAAATTGTAACAAGACTAGCACGACTTATGTACTAAACTTAAGAATTGCATGTGAGTGATTTTGTAAGAACGTGGAGCTTAAAGGAAACTAATAAGATTTATTACTAGTGTATAAGGCCAATATACTCGAAGTACAATGGGTAAAGTTTCAAATAACCTAAATTTAATCTATTTACGAAATAAGTCTGCTCTAACATATGATAGGTTAGACCAAAGGTGTTGTGAATAATCGCGCAAGAATCTGATCTATTTCTACCAGCGCTTGACTCACGTTGCATGAAATAACAGAACAAGAACACGAGACTCAAAGATTTACGTGGTTCGGCTTGAGGCCTACGTCCACGGAGGGTTAAAGGCGTGTATATATTGATCACAGAGTTATGGGAATACAGATTACAGAAACTCTCTCGATCTCTCACTCTATCTCTGCAGAAAATTAGTCTGAACCCTAGATATGCGAAGAAGATGATAATATGAGCTGCTCCCCCTAAAATCTGTTATTCATAACAGATTAATAACCAAGTCAGCCAACCAGATATTTCCACATCACTCTCCTTGTCTTTCTGAATAATCAGTGCGAGTTTATAAGTAAGAAACGCGACTTCTCCTTCCTCAACACAAACAGATATATGCCCGACACTTAGCCAAGATTTGGCTTTCTTCTGCATCTCCAATTCACATATGTTCATGCCACAATTCTCATGAATCACACAGTCACTTTCTCCACAAATCTCCCTCCTGACTTTGTGATTTAAACACTAACCTATTCCCCTCGAGGAGTCCCACCACAGGACGCAAATGCTGACTTTAAAAAATCAGCAAACTCCAATAAGCTTCAGACAATACTGAAACTTAGTTGTAGGTATTACCTTTGTAAATGCATCAGCTGCATTATCTAGGGTAGAAACCTTTTCCAATCTGATCATTCCTTTATCAACAATGTCTCTAACGAAATGATACTTTACATCGATATGCTTCGATCTATCATGGAAGACTGGATGTTTAGACAAATATAGGGCACTTTGACTGTCACAAAGTACACTCACCTCTTGTTGTTCTATCCCCAACTCCTTCAGCATACCCCGTAACCACAAAGCTTCCTTAATGGCCTCAGTTATGGCCATAAATTCAGCTTCCATTGTAGACAATGCCGCAACAGACTGCAACCGAGACTTCCATGTAATAGCAACACCATACAAAGTGAAAACATAACCTGTTTGAGATTTGCGAGTATCTACACTTGCAGCAAAATCAGAATCCACATAGCCGAGCAGTGGATTTGAACCTTCTTCTGCTCTTCTCTCAAACAAAAGACCAAGATGATGAGTACCTTTCAAGTATCTTAGAACACCAATAAATGCATTCCAATGACCTCTTCCTAGACATGACATGAACCTGCTCGTTATACTGATTGCATAACAAATGTCAGGCCTTGTACATATCATCATGTACATGAGGCTGCCAACCAAGCTTGCGTATGGAATTTGCTTCATAAACTCCTTCTCTTCTTCAGAATTAGGCTTCATAGACTCACTCAACTTAACATCTTGGCTGAGAGGTAGAGCCAATGATCTATAATGTCTGCTGCCAAACTTTTCCAACACCTTGAACATATTGCTTTCTTGCAGCAATCTGAGTTTGCCTGTACTCCTCTCTCTTTGAATATCCATGCCCAGAATTCTGCAAGCTTCTCCTAAATCCTTCATGTCAAACTCATTCTCCAAATCTGCTTTAACTTGCTTTATATCAGTCATGTGCCTGGCTGCAAGAAGCATATCATCTACATATAACAAAAGGTAGATTATGCTTGAATCACATCCTGATTTTAGATACACGCACTTGTCAAAATCAGATCTGGAGAAGCCAATCTTTAGCATATGAGCATCAAACCTTTGATTCCATTGCCTTGGACTCTGTTTGAGACCTTACAAGGACTTTTGCAGCAGGCAGACCTTCTCTTCTTGCCCTTCTTCTATGAATCCAGGTGGCTGATCCATATACAAGACTTCCTCCAAATCACCATGGAGAAATGCTGCTTTCACATCTAGTTGATGTAGTTCCAAGTTCAATTGCACAACTAGAGCAAGTAGGATCCTTATTGAGGTGTGCTTGACCACTGGAGAATAGACTTCAGTATAATCAATACCCTCTCTCTGTGTAAATCCTTTTGCAACCAAACGGGCCTTGTACCTTATTTGAGGTGGTTTAGTATTTTCCAGCTTTCTTTTGAAAATCCATTTACACCCAATGGTGGATTGATGCTTTGGTTTATCAGACAGAATCCAGGTCTTGTTCTCCTTTAATGAGTTCATCTCATCATTCATGGCCTGAAGCCACAAATCCTTCTCTTTCCCTTTACAAGCTTCCTGATAATTCTTGGGTTCTTCATTTTGCAGCTTTTCTGCAATGTTTAGGCTCAGAAAAGTCACATCAGCTTCAGAGAACCTTCTTGGAGGGTGTATCTCCCTCCTCACCCTGTCTCTTGCTAGCCAATAATTGGTTAAAGAACCTTCTTGGCTAGTTCCTTGTATTTGATCTTCACAGCCCGCTTGCGGTTCTTGTATCACATCCTGTTCAAATTCTAACTTTTCTGGTTTGTTTTGGCTCTCTGAAACTCCTGGACTTTCAACATCCACTTCCTTGATCTTCCTATCCAATAACGGCATTTGATGCTCACAAAATTCTACATCTCGGCTGATTATAACCTTTTGCTGGTTAGGTTCAATACACCATAGCCTATAGGCTTTAGTACCAGCAGGATAACCCAGGAACACGCACCTCAAAGCCCTTGCATCCAACTTATCTTGCCTTGTGTGAGCATAAGCAAGGCAGCCAAAGGGCTTTAGATAAGAGTAATCAGGCTTTCTTCGAAACCATACCTCATCTGGGGTTTTAAAATCAATAGCAGCAGACGGTGACTTATTGACTAGATAGCATGCAGTATTTAAGGCCTCACCCCAGAAGCCCTTTGGCAGAACAGAGCCTAGCAATAGACACCTGACCCTCTCAAGTAGTGTCCTATTCATTCTCTCCACAACTCCATTTTGTTGTGGGTTGTGGGGAGCTGTCCAGTGTCTCTTAATACCCTTGCTCCTGCAGAAGGAATCAAACTCATGTGATAGGAATTCCATTCCATTGTCTGTCCTAAGACATTTGATTCTCATGCCCTTCTCATTTTCAACCAAATTACACCAATCCCTGAACTTATTTGCAGCCTGATCTTTTGACTTCAACACATGTACCCATACCTTCCTTGTACAATCATCTATTATGGATAGAAAGTACCTCCCACCACCTAGAGTTTCTGTTCTCGACGGTCCCCATAAATCAGCATGGAGATACTCTAATGGCTGCAGTGCTCTTTTCTAGCTTGCTTGGTAGGGAAGCTTTTTACTTTTAGCTAGACTGCACTGCTCACACTCTCCTAGCTCTCCTGAATCAGAAAATTGAATTAATCCTTGCTTCTTCAATTCGTGCAGTCCCCTATTGCTCACATGACCTGTTCTCAAATGCCATGATCTTATATCTGTTTCACTCACCACTTCTGCCTGCCCAATGACTGTTTCTGCATATAGATAATATATGCTATTCTGCCTCCTTCCTTTGAGAACTTCCTTATCTCCATTACAGACTGTGATGGTCCCTTCATTACCAATGAACTTGAAGCCCTTGGCTTCCAAGGTTCCTAATGAAATCAAGTTTCTTTGGATTTGTGGAATGTATCTAACATCACTCAACATTTTGAATTCTCCTCTATGATTCTGAATTCGAATGCAACCTATTCCTTCAATCTTGCAGACTTGATTATTGCCAAGCATGACAGTGCCCATATCTTGGAGTTTCAACTCCATAAACCAATCCTTCCTTGGGCACATGTGGAAGGAACACCCTGAGTCTAATATCCATTCTTCATCTACATTAGTTTCCTGCACATTGAGCACTTCATCTTGGCAGATATCTTGAGACTTCAAGGTGTTATGTCCTTGTCCTTGCTGTCCCTTACTTCTCAGAATTGGGCAGTCCCTTATTAGGTGTCCCACCCTTTTGCAGTAATGACAGATTCTTGTCTCTTGGAGAGAGTTTTGTGCTCGATACTCCACTTGTTGTTGAGGGAACGCTTTATTTTTTTTCTGAAAACCACTAGCCTTTCCATCCTTCTTTTGTGGGTAGGATTGCTGCTGCCCAAAGTAGTTCACTTTGTTGGATGTTGCAGGCTTTTTCTGGAACTTGTTGCCTTGAGTTTTCTTGACCATAAGTCCAACTCCAGAGGGATCATATCCCATTGCCTCAGACTGTTTCTCAGCCTCCTTTCCTTTGACAGCTGAGAGAACTTCATCTAATGAAATGGTTGTAGCTCTCCCATACAACATTGCATCTTTCAGGTTTGAATAGGATTTTGGTAGAGCATTTAGTAAATGAATGGCCTTGTCTTCGTCCTCCATCTTTACCCCAACATTTTCCAGGTC
>JAPKLW010008325.1:0-13549 GCA_026898455.1 Plectranthus barbatus | reverse complement strand
GGGTTTTACAAGTAAACCTATCAGATCTAAACCCATGAAACTACTTCCTCAGCATCAGCTCTAACTAAAAATCTTCCCCCTCAAACTGGGAGAGATATTGCTCGTTTAAAAAATATGGAAATTATAATCAGAGCAAAAAGTGGTGTGAGAATGGGGTACAACTGATCATCAGTAGAATATGCCTGTCGCATACTTCCCCCTGTCAGTATGGCCTCTTCATCAGTTAGCAACTGATACCACTTGCTGATAGTACTTGCTGCTGGCAAACTTCCATCAGTTATCAGCTGGCAACTGGAAAGATGGAAAAATTGAGCGCTTGGACTCAATTTTATTCCGCATAATCTTCTCTTCTCTTGGAATTGGGAGCTGGGACCCAATTTCGCTTCAACTGATGCCCTATGCTGGCAAGATTCCGCCAGTAGACACCACTTGTTAGATAGAGATACCACTTAAATAAAAACAACTAAGAGCTTGGACTTAGTCGTAATCAGCGTCCTTCAGAACGACCAAGTCTGAAACCACTTGCTGGTTTTGTAACACCACTTGATGTAATCAGCTTTCTTCAGAGAGACAAGAACGGAATAAGAGCTGGGACTCATTCTTCCTCAACATCGTCCTTCTCGATGTAGCCCTTGCTAATAACTCTGCCCTTGGAGTTATCACCGAATATAACTGGAGATCTTTTGACCTTGGAGAGATCTAAAAACAGCACCTCTTCACCAGTTATGAGAGCTGAGCATCCATTATCTAGGATCTACTCACTCGATCTCTGAAGCTGGGTTGCATGATCCTGTACCTGCAAAAAAAAAAATTGAATTTATCTAGGTCCCCGATCATCAGCGGGTCCTGCAGGGTTAGATCTCTGTAATATTCCTTTCGGAATCCAGATTTGAGTAATCTTCAGCTCGGTGTTACCCTTGCTGACATTACTTGTAGCCTTTCCCTTCCTTCTAAAATAATGCATGGATTTGGAAGGTGTGGCTGTGTGTGCAGATCCTCTGGAGGTATTCTTCCTCCAAGAGTGTCGGAAATTTCTTTCCGACTGATCATGTTGCCTTGGTGGTCTCTGAAATTGAGGGCCACGATGATTAGCCTTCCCAGCCCTTGAGAAAAGGTTTTGATTGGGCTCAGGCCTCCGATTGGTGTTCCTCCTATCGGGAAATATCCTACTCTCAGTATTCCGCTGAGATTTGGATCCCTTGTAAGTATGCTGGCAACTGGCATACTTGTAAGGTTGTGCGTGGAATCCCTTGACAGCTGGTGCTGGCTGTCGGATTCTACTGGCAGCTGACGCTGACTTCCTTGCCTTAGAATATTTCGGCTTAGTCTGCGTCTTTGGGTATGCTGGCGTCCTGTCAGTAGAGGATCTTGCCAGTTGAGGATTTTGTCTTGATGACTCACCTATGTATCTGGACTTATGGTTCCTGTGCTGATCAGCCACACGGGACTGACTGGCATAACCAGCTGGTGCTGATGCATTTGCCAGTTGGCCCTTACCCTTACCAGTACTGATTTGTTCGGGCTGATTTGTGTTCAAATCCTTTGTAAATCCCAACCCGGACTTATCAGAAGGCTTTCTCCAATGACTGAGAGCCTCTTCCAAATTCTTGGAGCCTTTGTTAAAATGGTTTATCTTGCTTTCTTGCTCCGAAACCATCATTTGAAACTCATCTCGCTCAGTTTTTAAAATTTCAAAATTTTTTAGCAAATCTGAGTGAGTTTCTCTTAGAGTGGCTAACTCTACACCGAGTGACCTAGATTTTTCAATCTCATTGGTCAAAATCGAAATCTGATTTTTTAGCGAGGTGTTTTCGCCAGCCAAGATATTCTTTATTTCATAAAACTTTGAAAATTCTTGCTGAAGAATATCTATAGTGACAGCCTCCGAGTCGGAGCAATGCGACTCAGAATCGTCTAAAAGGTGTGCACGCATGATATGCATTTGAGGAGCAGATTGTACCTCATTATCAGCTGCAAGTGCATGTCCCTCACTGTCAGCACTTTCTTCAGCTGGCTCCTCACCGAAGGCCACCAAAAATGCCAGTAGAGCCTCCTCTTCTGACTCTTCATCTGACTCGTATTCTCCATCGGTTGAGTTAAGAGATACTCCCTGTTTCGACTTGGCTTTTTCCAGGAGAACAGCCAGTCTCTTCATTTGTTGCTCAATATCTGCAATAGAGCTCTCGTTGCCTTTGGGGTTAGATCCCGATGTGGATGGGATCTCTTTCTGCTGGTTGGTCTGCCCAGCAGGCCTGTCAGCATGGAAGGGCTTCTTGGGCATCCGCTTGAAGTCCTTCTTGACGAAGTAAGCTTCGTCCTGAGCCTTAACGCTGGGGGATCCAACATTCCTGATAGCCTCGTTTTTATTCACCATCTGGATATCTCATTCATGTGCCTGCAACTGAGCAAACACTTCTTTAGGAGTTAGTTTGGATAAATCTTTCTCCTTTAGTGCGGTGGTTTTCACAAACCAATCCTCCTTCGGCATCTTGGACAGGATCTTCGAGTTAAGATCAGCATTTTCGTACTCCCTGCCCAGAGACTTCAGCTCGCTGACAATGGCGTTGAATCTCGCCTCCATCTCCTTGATGGTTTCTCCAGTCAGCATCTGGAAGGACTCATATTTATCCACCGCAACCTGCAATTTGTTGCGTTTCATTTGGTCAGTTTCTTGACATAAACTATCAAGAAAATCCCATACTCCCTTAGCAGTATCAAACTGCAGTGCGTCCTCCATCAGCGATTCTGGAAGGCACGCAAGGATCAGCTCATGTGCAATGGAATCCAGCTGATTCCGCTTTCTGTCCTCAGCATTCCATTCATCTTGGGGCTTTGGGACCACCGCAGCTGGACGATCTCCCAGCTGATGCTGAATCTTGGTGATCTCTATTGGCCCTGTCTCAGTACATCTTTCATGTCTGGATGGATGCTCTTCAGGGAGATGAGCGTCCTCTTTCGCCATGTAGAGTGCTTCTCCGTCTTGTAGTCCATTAGCTTTGGGATATTCATCTTGAAGTACCTGAGCTAGACAAACAGACAAACAAACAGGAGTGCAAGGAAACGTGGATCACGGTTCTAAGCAACACAGAAACGAACGGTCTGTAAGAACCGTCCGCTCTGATACCACTTGTTGGTTTGAGGGGGAAGATTTTTAGTTAGAGCTGATGCTGATGAAGTAGTTTCATGGGTTTAGATCTGATAGGTTTACTTGTAAAACCCAGAAATATTCTGTAACTTTCCTCATCAGCTGAGTGGTCGCTGGATAGGCTTTGATCGCACCAAAAAGGGGGAAATTGTTGGGAAATTTGGCTAAGTTTCCCTTCCCCAGTAGCTAATTGTATAGATTATAGTTTTGGTGGATCAAAACCTAAGTCCTACCAGCGTCAGTTTGTCTCTAGAATAGCTCTAGTCTCAAATGTAAAGTCCTGTTTAGGTCTTTTGAGTTGTAAGTCGCAGCTGATCAAGACTCATGCTGGCTACTGTTCACCAGCATGAGATGTGCTTACCAGTTGAGAGAAGTCTCACCAGCAAGCGACTGACCAAGACATGCTGACACTGTTCATCAGCATGGAGTAGAGCTATTGACTGGTTACTATTCACCAGCAGAATATGTGCTCATGCTGACACTGTTCACCAGCGGTGAAGCCACCAGTCATGGGAGATTCCAAGAAAGAGTTAACATCCAGACATATTGGTAGACTTAGATTGTGCCAGCGAAAGTCACCAGCAGAGACTGCCAGCACAAGATCACCAGCATGATCTACCAGTCGGATGTTACCAGCTGAATTCAAGATTCGCTCTCCCAGAGTCTTAGAGACAAAAAGATGATCCGTCTGAGGAACCGACTGACAAAGGACGACTTTAAGTTAGGATAACTTAAAGTCCATCAGACACAAGACGCCAGTCGCGATCCTCGTACTGACGAAGAGCCGTTCTGACACAAAGAGATCTGTGTCAGAAAAAGCGGTCAAAGGCATGGCGCTTTCCGGAAAAGCCTACCTGCCACCGCAGAAGGACACCCTAGGTCTGAGACCTTTTCCGGACGTGTCCAAACGGCTAGGAGATTTGAATCGAGCTCCTGCGTCTATAAATACGTCGGGACCGTCAACATTCAGAAGCTCATCTTTCCTCTCGCTATCTCCGAAATTATCCAGCAAGATCTAGCAGATACTTTCGAGGCTTTTCTTAAAGCTATTCCGTGTGTCGATTATTCGTCGAACACGAGACTCCGAGCTTCCAGCTTGTGAGTTACAGATTCCGTGTGTCGATTCCTTCGAACACGAGACTTCAAGCTTCCAGCTTGTAAGTTCAGATCTCTTTGGTGATCTTTCTCTTTGAGGAAGTTCACAGCAGCTCTCGTGCCAGCCAGCACCTGAGTTATTACGGGCTTTTGCCGCACTCAGATACGTTCTTGGGAGAACTAAACACCCACGTCGTCAGTGGTACCGGTGGAGGTTAAAGTGACGTGCTCGCACTCCATCCAGCTGACAAGAGTTGAAGAAGGACAAGACCCGGGAGCGGTTGATCCAGTGGACTGGTGGACGGGGCATTCACCAGCTGGAGATAGATCGTAGGATAATCTTGTATCCGGATTACTCTAGTGAATTTCCAGTGCTTCGACTGGAGAGTGGACGTAGATCAGTTGATCGAACCACTATAAATATCCTTGCCATTTACTTGCTTTCAGTACTTACATTCGTATTTAAAACCCAGCACACAAGTGCTGGAGTATAACTGAAACCAGTTTATAACTGTGCAAACAAGGCTAAGATATTCTAAGTCTTGAGCTACCAGCTGACCAGCCAGTCGCCAGTCAGCTGAGTACTCATAGTGCCAGTTGACTTACCAGCTGACAAGGTCCCAGTCAGCTGAGTAACCAGCAGAGTGCAAGAAACGAACTTACGTATTTTCCGCTGCCAATGTATACCCTGATATCCGGGACCAATAGTATGGTATCATGCTTTTTCAAATTTTTCCCATAGGGTGGTGCCATTTACTCGGCACTATGTTCATATTTTACAATGTCGGCTTCGGCCTTCCTTGAGTACGATATTGCATAACCTATATCAACTAGCGCTTTATTTTGAAGGGTATTATTATTTCACCAAGTGGAATAGGCCCCGGGAGCTGCTAGTGATGGGGTGCTCGAGAAACTCCCCTATGTGGAAGAATATGTTTATCTTCCTTGAAATGGACCCAGAAGATCCAAAGTTCTTAAGATCCGGAGGAACCCTAACTAGTCTGTTTCACCTATTTGTGTTTGTTTGTGTTTGTGTGCTCTATTGGTGATTTCGGCTTTTACTGACACTTCTACTTATAAATAGATTATGTTGACCAAGGTCGAGCAAAGGCGGGTCTACATAGCTTTCTCACGCCCAGATAGAGACTTCAAAGTTGTTCGGGGATGGTGGAGTATTTGTGTGACCCATTGGTTTAATTCCAGATGTGAGAAGGAGCCTATACCCACTGATATGTTCGGAGTTTCACAAGTGCCACTCTTTGCTGCGATGAAGGCTTATAAATGAGCACAGAAAGACAATTTTGTGATGGACAAGTCTTCTACCGAGGGTGCCCATTCTTCGAAGAGGCACACCCTCAAACTTCGTCAATATTCCGATCCATAGTGTTCGAAGTCCAAAAACTTGGCTTTATGCAGCCTCCTCCATCCAAATCAATAAGGGTCAAAGATAAGGGTCTCGACAAGAGGTCCGACCCTCCGGTCCCAAGGTCGGCTCCAGAAAGAAAGGGACCCCAAGGCTATCGAGCACCAATTTGTCGACCCGTCTGTAGCTTTGACACAACAACTTGTGGTGCAGCCTCCATTTGTGGGCTCGGTGGCATTTTTCGTTTCAGCCGTGGACAATAGGGCCGGGTTCCCAATTCATCCCTTCTTCTGTGCATTGTTGTGGTCATATGGTATCACGCTTTTTCAGCTTTCTCCCATAGGGTGGTGCCATTTACTCGACACTATGTTGATATTTTACAATGTCAGCCACGGCCTTTCTTCAGTACGAGATTGCATAACCTATATGGACTAGCGCTTTATTTTGAAGGGTATTATTATTTTACCAAGTGGAATGGGCCCGAGAGCTGCTGGTGATGGGGTGCCCGAGAAACTCCCCTATATGGAAGAATATGTTTATCTTCCTTCAAATGGACCAAGAAGATCCAAAGTTCTTAACATCTGGAGGAACCCTAACGAGTCTGTTTTGCCTATTTGTGTTTTCTTGTGTTTGTGTGCTCTGTTGGTGGTTTCGGCATCTTGGTGTGTGAGTGGGTGTGTGTGTTTAAGATTAATAGTGTACAAAAAAAATTACTGACACTTCTACTTTGATTGTTGTAGTGTATAAATAGATTATGTTGACCAAGGTCAAGCAAAGGCAGGTCTGCATAGCTTTCTCACGCCCATTTAGAGACTTCAAAGTTGTTTGGGGTCGGTGGAGTATTTGTGTGACCCATTAGTTTAATTCCAGAGGTGAGAAGGAGCCTATACCCACTGATATGTTCGGAGTTTCACAAGTGTCCCTCTTTGCTGTGATGAAGGCCTAAAAACGGGCACACAAAGACAATTTTGAGGCGGACAAGTCTTCTACCAAAGGTGCCCATTCTTCGAAGAGGCATACCCTCAAACTCTATTAGTCTTCCGATCCACAGTGGCTGGAGTCCAAAAACTTGGCTTTAAAGCAGCCTCCTCCATCCAAATCAATAAGGGCCAGAGACAAGGGTCGCGACAAGAGGTCCGACCCTCCGATCCCAAGGTCGGCTCAAGAAAGAAAGGGACTCCAAAGCTATGGAGCCCCAGCCTATCGAAGCGTCTATAGCTTTAACACAACAACTTGTGGTGCAGCCTCCGCCCCCAACTTTGTCTTGCTTTGTTTTGATTACGTCAGCCACAAATACCTTTGCAAAAATGATATGTCAAATCCTGAACAGGGAGATTGAGCCGAGCAGCACTTGACCCCCTTGCTGTAGGAGTCTCTCTGGATTGAGAGGATATTGGCAAAGTTATTCCCCTGAGCTGCTTTTATCTTCAGTTCTTACTTGTGCTAGGAGTTGGCTATAGAGAAGGAATGGAGGGTAGAGTTGTCAAAGAGGCTCTCAGCTTCGGACGCTAGCGTGACCAAACTGACCGCAGATTAGAAGGGGCAAAGAATGAGACAAGCAGCAATTATCATCAACAAGGGGAGCTGAAGAGGGAGAGCGTCAAACTAGCGAAGCAGGCTCCGATCTTGAGGAAAGTTTGAAGACTAAGACTTTCGATCATGATGAACAGTTAAAGAAAAAGGAAGTTGAGGTTCAATACTCTAATGAGCGCCTCCATCGCACTCGGGAGGAGTGCATCAATGAAACTAAGGTAATGGAGGATGAGATTAGTAAGCTAAAAAAGGGGTAAGGCGCTCGATTACATGGCCATTATCAAGTCGATGAGCATTGCACCGACCTTTGGGATCTTGGTGAATATGTCCATCAAGTCTATCAAGGTCAGGGTTATGAGGCATTGTCCATGCTTCAACCTCGACGTTATCGACCGGATTGACACCCAACAGAATAATGCTTCAAGGACCAGGCTGACCCTCGATCAGCCAAACCTAAAGGGGTCTTACCTGGAGCAATTGGTCTTGAAAGGGTCGAACCTAGAGCAACCGAATCCGAAGGGGTCGAACCCGGAGCAATCAAATCCAGATCCCTTTGCGAATCCAACCTAGGGCTGATTTGTACTTGTATTTTGAACATTTATGCCTTTTCTTTTTCTTGCTTCAAACAATCGTTTGTAAATCTTTTGAAATTTTGTGGATGCTCTAACGCATGTTATGCCTTTCAATGTGTCTTTGATTCTATCGTATGGTTAAGTTGGCTTTTTGTACGATTTTTACGCCTACAGTCACAAAATATTGGTGAGGATGGGAGATGTTTTAAGCATCGCCTCTTCGATGCTTAAGTCAATATAACTCTATCAAACAAATGATACTCCCCCGTCCCATTTTAATAGTATTGTTTTCCATTTTCATACGTCCCAATTTAATAGTCTTGTTTCTAAAAATGGTAATTTTCTCACACTCAACAATAAAATATTAGTTCAACTCAACTCATTCTACACTCACATGCCTTGGTTATTGTGCCCAAACTAAATCGGACTATTAAAAAGGGACGGAGGGAGTAAAACACAAACAAATAATCAAAAGAGTGATAGAGTAATCGATGTTGATGAGGTTTGTTTAGGGTCGATCAGGGTGGCATCTTTGGCCTCAGCATGCGAAATGATGTTGGCTTTGACTCCTTATATTCTGTTTTGTCAAAAGTAATGGTCAGGTTGGCGATGCCTAACGCTCAAGTTAGTATAGATATGATGAAAAAAAAAAGACTTGAGCAAAACAAAAATTGTTTTGAGTGAAGCATATCTGAGAAAGCTTATTGGTAGTATTTTTTAAGTGCTTGACATTCCAGTTGTAGTATATCTCTCTACCTACAATGGATTTTAGGCAATAAGCACCTCTACCCACGACCTTGCTTATTCTGTATGGGTCTTCCCATGTTGGTGCTAGCTTCCCTGTATTGGCCTCCTTAGTTTTAAAAACACCCTTCTTAATACCATCTCTCCAATCTTGAATGTTCTTAGCTTCAGTTTTTTGTTGAAAAGCCTTTTGACCTGTTGAGTTCGCTGAGCCATCGTGAGTAGGGCGTTGTTTCTGGCTTGGTCAATTAATTCAAGCTCTTCCAACAATGCCTTCGAATTTGCAAATTCACCCTAGTGATCGACTCTCGAACTCATTTCCTGTACTTCTATTGGTATGAGCGCTTCGACACCATATGCTAGGGAGAAAGGTGTAGCCACAGTGGCAGTGCGAGGTGTAGTTCTGTAGAACCACATTACTCCTGTCTCCGAGTAGCTCTTCGACCCACCTGGATTTGTGGTCGTCGTGTTGCTTCTTCAAGGTGCTGATAATGAAATATGGATGCCCATAGAATACTTGACGAAAATGAAAAATATTCACGTGTAATCAAATGGATGATAGAGAAAAACACATGAATTGCAATAACAATACATAAAATTTATCAACCAAATATAATCGAATTTTGCTTATAAGATAACCGAAATAACGCAACGACAAAGGGAGAAAGTATAAACACGAAATAGATAGCAATCAACATGAAATAAATGAGTCACAATTAGAAAACATTCAAAAGAGTTAGTGAGTAAAACAGAGAAGTAAAGCTCATCAGTTTAGAGCTATCGTAATAGGTGCAGGCCAATCTAAGGTGGGGTCGACAATTGCCGAGAGTTGGCTTCGATAGTATAGGGCGACAACAAGCGTGAGTAAAATGGAAGAGCTTTTGCTTTAGTATAGTGGAAAAAGTGAGTACAAAAAATGAAATCGGGACCTCCTTTTATAGGTGCAAGGAGGTGGGCCATTACAGGATTTTGGGCCTAACTTAACCCTACCCGGAAATGTCGAGCCTCTCATTTTCTTGGAACGACCTACGTGACGACTATCGGCCTCAAAAAACTTGGGGTCGGTTAAGACTAAAGTGGTAAGCAGACCGTTAGATGGTTTCGTGGGCCTGAGCTTTGACAATAATGGGCTTCGCTTCACAACTCGATCGTGCCTGGTGATTTTTGGAATTGGACCACCAGGTTTTGTCTTAGACTTGTGCGTCGGGCCGTTTGGGTCTAACAGATAGATTTATATCTGTTTAAAAAATACATATATTAAATTAAAAAAAAATCAAATTCGTCTAATGCAAATTTTGGCTTGACAAATTGAATAGTTTGTATTAAAATTGAAGATGAGTAATTCTAAACATAGCTCACATTTTACTCAATAGAGCCACTTTATAAATTTTTTTTCCTAAAATCTCAAATATAACCCTACTATCCATAGCTGCTATTTTCTTTTCTTTATCAGCAATGCAAACTCATCTTTCCATATGCATGGTTTGCTCATCTTTTTGAATAATAAATTTATGCAATTCATCTATAAGTATTTATGTAGATTTTATTTAAGAATGTGTAATTCAGATTCAATGACTTCTGTTTGGAGCTCTAATTGAAATCTTCAACAAATTTAATTCATGTTTTATTCTGAACTCATGCAACAATTGCCAACCATATATATAGATACAAATTTATTATTCACATCTTCAAGCGTGATATTTCCCCATTTCATGCTTCTTGGATTTCTTTTTTAATCTTCGTAATTCCCTCAACAAAGTTGTGTTCCCCAATCGGCAATCGGATTCACTCGAAATATGATTGTACTGTAAAAAAATATGAATAATTGATAATACATAGTTTGATATAATTGAATATAAATATAATTTTTTTCATTTTTTTTTTCTAATCAAGGCTTACCATAACAGTAATGGAAGAATTATAGTTTGTGTGGTCAGTGTAGTGGTATCTGCAATTGGAATATTGTGAAGGAATTTTAAAAAGGTTTTGTAAGGATAAAAATGGAATTATAAATAATAATGACTGTAAATAGTATAATAGTGGCTATGTTTAGAATTACTCTTTTAAGAAAAAGAAGTTTTTAGGGATATAATTGTATATATTTAGCCTAAATTTAAAAAGAGAGAGTCTAGAACAAAAAATTGATGGCAAAAGAATATCCTAAATAGGGGTGAGCATTCGGTTATTTTAGTCGATTTTTGCCTAAAAAAAAATAACCGAATCGAAATAACTGAAATTTTTTGGACACAACCGAACAAGGCTGATAACCGAACCAAATTTCCAGTTCATTTTTCGGTGCGTAATTTCGGTTATTTCGGTTTAAACAGAAATTTTTTAAAAAATTATAAAAAAATATCATATTTCTTGAATAATTCAAAAAAGAAACATAAAATAATCATCAATACAACCTATACTTTTAAAACAAAAAAAAATTAACATAAACTACAAAGTCCAAAGTTTAATGTATTGTCCAACATCCATAAAACCAACAAAGTAAGCAATCCATTCATGATTCAAGAACACGGAAAAAAATAACTAAAGTACCCAACTCAAATAGACACAACTAAAAAATTGGAGCATGAATGGAAGCAAAATAGACAGCAAAATATATATATATATTGTCTATCATTGGAGAAGCAGCAGAGCAAGAAGCCAAGGAAGATGAGAGGCGAGAGTGACAACTAAAAAATGTTCAAACCTTGGAGAAGCAGCGATGAGTGACTGCGCAACAGCAGGGAGCAGTGAGGGAGGACGTCGTCGCCAAGCAACAGCGCAGTAAGGAGGGAGGACGACTCCGACAGCGCAGCAGCCAATGGAAGATGAGAGGCGAGATCGGCCGACTCCGACAGTGCAACATCCAATGGTCACGCCGTCGCCGAGTGACTGCGCAGCAGGGAGGGAGGACGCCGAGGAAGATGAGAGGCGAGACCGACTGTGGTTGTGGAATGCGAGGCTGGAAGCGAGACAACGAACGCGGACTCGGAGGAGCTGTGAGCGAGATAACGAGCGCGGAACAAGAGCAGAGAGGAGCTGAATCGGTTGACGGCGAGTCAGGGGAGACCGGTGCCGACGAGTTAGGGGAGGATTTGAGTGTGTTGTGCGACAGTGGCTGAGGAGGTTGTGTTTGTGCGGCGGTGGCTGTAGTGGTTGAAGACGTGAATGAATAAGAATTTGCACAATTAGGTTGAAGACGTGGTTGTAGTGGTGTTTAGGTTTAGATTTTTTAAAAATAAAAAATTATTTGTATTATTTATATATTAAATATATATAGGAGAGTGATCATATGAGAACTCCCCTTACCATGTGAAAATAAGAATTAATCTCGGCCGTCCAATTGGTGATCCAACGCTCAAGACTAAATAAATTTCGTCTGCATTATAGTGTAGTAAAACATGCATTAAAGGGTAATTTTGTAATATTTTTTTCTCTCCTATAAAATCATCATAAATCTTTAAATGATCATATCTTCTTTGATTTACATTATTTTTTAATGTATCATATATCAAATTAAAGGTAATTTAATTATCTTTCAAACGAAATCCCTATTGCATATGTTTCGATTTAAAAATCATCGTAAAAAATGAAAATTAGTGATTATATGCATAACTCTCGTAACAGTACACGAATTGTTATATAATGAATGGAGTTGCACAATATAATGCATGAAGTTATATTATATAATGTAGAATATGATAGATAAAATGCAATAACTTTTTTCCTGCAAGATCAAAAAAAAAATTAAAATTCATTCTCTTTGCATAGTTGTTATAAAAGTTGATTATATACTACTTGTTTTTAATTATGTATTTTTTTTGTTATATTATATAAATGTATATCACTATATTATATAATGCATGTTTGTTAGTTATATAATGAATGCTTGCTAGGTATATAATGCATGTCGAGGTCAATATAATGCATGAAGTTATATAATGAATACAATTGCACAATATAATGAATGAAATAATAGAATATAATGCAGAATATGATAGATAAAATGTAACATGTTTATTTCAGCGAAATCATCATTCATCAATATATTTGCACGTGTTATGTATTATATAAGCAATAACATATGAATTATAATGAAAGTAATATAATTTTTCTTTAAAATAAAAGTAATACCATATATAATATGCATAATTCTCGTAACAGTACACAAATTCTTATATAATGAATGCAATTGCATAATATAATGCATGAAGTTACAGTATATAATGCACAATATGATAGATAAAATGTAACATGTTTATTTCAACGAAATTATCATTCATTATTATGTATTGCACTTGTTATGTATTATATAGTAATAACATATATATTATAATGAAAGTAATATAGCTATTTTCCACACGCGATGTTATGTATATGTATGTGGTGTGCATTTCAAACTAATAAATAAAATATATTGGGATATACAACGATCTTCTAAAATTTTACGATCTGATTTAATTGATTTAGATAGTAAAATACCTATGTATGAATTTGGTTCGATCCGTTTGATCAAATCGTGCATATGGTACGCCATTTTAACATTACATGTAGTGATTTTGGGATAAATTGTACCTATTCTACTAAAAAATTTTGTAAATTGCATGGAAAAAATTTATGAATAGGAGACCACATATTTAAATTACATTTGTATTAAGTAGGTGGAAGGCAAAGTCCAATAGCTGTCAAATTTAATAAAGAAACCCCACAAGTCTTCTCTCAGATTGCAATGTTATTTATTTTCATATTACATGCGAATTTTCTTAAATATATTTTATATACATAGACATGGCCACGGGCCGGTTCCGGCGGTTCCAAAAATCCCGGCCCTAAACCGGCCCGCCTAAAGAAGGGCCCGGTTCCAGTTTTGGCCCGAAACCAGCGGTTCCGGTTCGGGCACGGTTCCGGTTCGAACCGCCGGTTCGGGCCGGTTTTTTCTTTCTTTTTTTAATTTTCAAAAAAAGTACTCAGTGAGGTTCGAACCACGAACCTGGAGGAGTTAAAGAAAGCAACAAACCGCTAAACTACAATCCAATTATTGATATAGTTTCTAAAATAAATATATATGAATGTATTATGTATATAAATATGAAATATACTATTAAA
>JAPKLW010008322.1:0-13554 GCA_026898455.1 Plectranthus barbatus | reverse complement strand
GTCTGCTAGGAATAGCGCATGTCTTCTAGCAAACGCTTTCCTTCGATATCTGCTAGGAATAGCGCATGTCTTCTAGAAAACGCTTTCCTTCGATGTCTGCTAATCTATTACAACTCAATAGATGACCTATACAGGACATTACATGATATGCTAGACTTATCTATAGTTCAGCAAATGATCGACCAAATGCTAAGGTTTGATTCAACAAAACCTTTTACAAATAAATCCTAAGGGAGATTTTAGGAATAATTTCCCAACAATTTCCCCCTTTTTGGTGCGATCAAAGTTTACTATCATTTGCTGAAGCAAAGAGGAAGAATGTTTGTGTTTACAAAATACTAAACTATTCTAGCAAGCTAACACAGAGTTTATCCACCTTAGTTCAAGCAAAGCAAAAAGATGAAATTCCCCCTCAACAAGTGCTGGGAAATATTTCTCGATTAAACGCATAAGTAAATGCTGCAGAGGTAATATGCTAGGAATCCTAGCACCCAAATAAAATTAGCAGGCATATTACTTTTTCAATTTCAATCCAATTGTTTTCAGATGTGTTGAATACACAAATAGTGTATTTCAACTAAGAAACACGGTGAAAATCAGAGATTGACAATGAGAGGTTGTCTCTGTCTGATCAATTTTCATTCATATGATATATCAATTACAAGTACAATGAAAAATGATTAGACGGAGACAAAATAAGAGCTAGCAAAAAAAAAATACGAGAGGAACGGAGGAACTCAGGAGTCTGGAGCTGGTTTCTTCATCTTGTCAAATTCATCAAAATTGTTTGAGGCTAGCTCCACGAATTTGTCTAGAAGCTCCTTAGCAGATGCTCGTTCAGCAGCCTCTGTTTCCAGATCCTTGGCCAACCGCTCATTCTCTTCTTCGAGCATCTTGATTTTCGCTTCTGTTTCCTTCTGTTTGAGCTCAGCTTCTTTCCGTTTGAATTCTTCACGAATTCTCCTCTGTTCTTCTTTTGCAGCTTCAAGAATTCTCCTATGTTCTTCTTTTGCAGCGGCTCTTGCTTCCTTCGCTTTCTTCCTCTCAACAGCTTCAGCAGCCCTTCTTTCTTCCCCCTCTTTGATTGCATCCAAAAGTCTGGAGGAAAAGGAGTTCACCTTGGAATCCACTCGCTGCTTATGCTCTGCTACGTCTGTCTTTATTTCTTGTACAGAGTCCTTGACAGAGGAAATGTTGGACTCGACTGTGTCCACCCTGGCCGTTATGGTATCAACGTTGGATTTGACTACCGCAATTTCCCTTCGTATATCCGTGGCTTCAATCACCATTCTCTCAGATATAGTAGACACCGCGCTTTGAAAGACCATTTGAACAACGGAGTCTAGGTATGTTGGAAGATGTAGCGTGCTAATTGGAGTAGCAAGGAAGGATGAGGTAGTAGGAATGATGACTGCTTGACTCCTAGCAGTGGAGGTGGAGATTTCCTCCATGACTACCTCTGTCCTTTCTGTGTTAGCGGTTTCTCTTTGATCAGAGTTGACTAGCAAATGTATTGTCTCCTCGATCCCTCTTTGAAACTCTGCTTCAGCAGCAGTGTTGACTAGCAGATGTATTTCCTCCTCAATTCCTTTTTGAAACGCTGCTTCAGCAGCAACGTTCTCAGCTTCCTCGAGTTTCCGTGCTTCTGCTACAGAGAATGCTAACATGTAGGCTTGCAATTCCTCCTCTCTGTCCTGATAGGCGACAATCTCGAACGTTTGAAATTTGTACTCTAGTGCTGCAGCCTACCGGGCTTGATGCAATAATTCTTCGAGCATAGGGAGTTCTGCTTGGTATTTCTTGTATGCGGCAGCAGCTTTGGCTTGTCGTTTTGAGAGTTGTATGTGTCCAACAGATGATTCGTCGGGAGCAAAAGTTGATTGTGGCAGAGAACGAGGAGAGGACGTTCTCCGATGAGCTTCATTAATTGAAGCCTTTCGCTGACAGCCTTATCAGAGTACTGCTTTGTGCATGGAGATTGATCCATCCATTCGTTCGCCCACAATTCTTCATCCCTCCAAAGTTTCAATCCTTTCCAAGCCATCATAATCTCTCTTTCCTCCATACCAAGTTCATGAGAGATGTAGTCATACTTCTTCCATCGTCTGAACTCTTCTCCCAATATCTTCCCTTCAGGAGTATCTTCTTTCAATACTCCAGCAAATACACCTTTTATGTCCTCCTCAACCATCAGGGACACGAATTTATCAATTTCTTGACCTAGCAAATCAAATTCAGGATTTGCTTTACTTCTCGTGACTGATAATCGAAGTGGATCCATGCCTTTTGAGGAGATTAACGTCAGAGTTTTAGCATCATATATCCCTGCGGATTCTTTGTCAGAGATGACATTAGGAAGATCTTCTGTATGAGGAACTTCATCAGGAATCACTTCCTCACATCTGGTAGACGATTCTTCAACATCAGTCATGTGTTCTATCTGCTCAGCAGATGCATTTCTATCATCACTTTCCTTTTCTTCAATTCCAGAAGGTCCTGCTTCTGGATTTCCTGGTAATCTCCTGGAAAAGTCTTGAAAAGAAGTTTCCTCATCTGAACTGCTGTCGAGGGCCACAATTGACTTTACTTCACTGAATCTGCCTTCGTGAATTGCCATGTCAAGCTCTTCATCTGACATAGCATCTTGTGAGGATATGATAGCTCCTTCACTGCTGACTGGGGGAATGGGAACAGAGATCCTTCCGTCTACAATGCCTTTCCCTTTCTTGGCAGCTTGTTCTTCCATTAGTGCCTGTTGAGCGGCTCTCTTCTGAGCCTTAAACTCTTCAGCGGCTGACTTGATTCGTTCGAAATTTCTATCTCTTCCTTCGAACGTCATTTCATTGATGAACTTCATATATTCTTTCTTCTCGAGCTCTTTCAGTTCAGCTACGCGCTGTCTCTTAGTTTTTCGTCCTCCCTGAGTACGCTCTTCTTTGGTTCTGGAAGACCTGGGAATGTATTCTGGATCACTTTCAGCAGTGTCCTCTGTTGTGTCTTTAGCAGATACCTTCTCTGCTACAATGTCAGCAACATCCTTTGTAGTGGTTTCAGCAGCCTTTTTTTCTTCTTCTGCCTTTTCTGATTCTTCCTTCTCAGAAAGTAGCTCCAGCCTTCTCCTGGTCTTCTTATTTGCTTTAGGTGCAGGAGGGGTGACTTTGGTTCTCTTTTTCGTTGGAATTGGTATAGCCATAGCCCCAATAGTAGGTGGAAGCTGTTCGGCTTCCTTTGCAGTCATTATCTCATTGATTTGATCAACAGGTAAATTCCCCAATTTCTCAATTTCTTCGAGATTTTTGCAGTAGAGCAATCTCTTCAGCAGACATAGGAATAGCAGACTGTAAGATTTGAGGAGCTAAAGTGGACGCATCAGGCTCTTCAGGAGATGTGGGTTTGTCTTTGTCCACATTAGACTTCCCTGTTAACTTCCGAGGGTTTCGGCTACTCACGGGCTTGGGCTCCTTCCTTGTTGCTGGGATGTAATCTGTAGGGTTTAGACTTTCACCACGATCAACTCTTTTATTGGTGAACAATATCTCCAAGTATTTATTGATCTTTAGCCCAAAATTCACGTTCGACGAGAACGTTCCATCTACCGCTATGTGATCATTCTTTCGAGCATGTTCAGCCCATCGCTCGAAAAAGAATTCCGCCCAATTACCCTTAATGTTATCGATCAGAGCCATCATAATAGAATACTTCTTGGCAGAGAGTTCGGAGTAGGAACCAACATCACATTGAAGCATTTTGATTACTATATCCGCTAGAAGCTTGTACTCATCAGACAGAGTATTGATCGGTGTAGCAACCTTGAAGGCAATCGCCTGTCCTTTTTTGTCTTTCAACTCCCCTGGCTTCTTCCAAAGATTCCACTGGCGCTCCATTTCAGCATGGTCATTCATCTTGTATTGAGATATCTTGGCTCCATAATTTCGAAGCCCAAACATTCTAGACAGTAAATCAGCACTAACGTCCACAATATTTCCATAAATGCTAGTTTTGAAAGATTTTTGATCAGTGCTCATAACTGCCCTAGCATAGAATTCTGAAACCATATGAGGGAGAAATCGAACAGGTTCAGCGGAGAGATATTTTACCAAAAGTTCGGAGTCGAGTAGATCCAAGATCCACTTTGGAATATGTTTGGTGGCGAGAGGCATATATAGAATTCTGTCCTTCATAATTTGCGCCAGACGTCTTTGCTCCCTTGTATGGCCTGATAATTCCTTCTTCCGGGCCAAAAAGACAAGTTTGCTATAGGGGATGGATTCATCGATATCCTCTTTCTTCTCTATCCCAGCGAAATCAGGTGCATGTCGGGCATGCAGTGGAGTACCGACAATTTGTGGGTAAATGAAGGTGGGTGGTTGCAGTAGAGATGACGAAATGAAATCTTCTGGATTCAAGGTTTGGGGTGATTCAGGATGGTTGGGTTCTGTGTTTAGTGTATTTGGAGAGTTGGGATTTGACGCCATTGTTTGAGAATTCAGAGATTTAGAAATTTTCAGAGAGGGTTTTGAGAAGAAGAGAGGCGAAGGGTTTCAAAATGATAGAGATTTGAATTCCATCTAGTGTATAGAAGATTTCGGAACACGAGAGGAAATCAACGGTGGGGATTGCTCCCTTTTTAATCTCAATCAACGGCTAGGGAATGTAGTCAAATCGTGCGAGTACGCACGTTCTCCAGAACTTGAGTGCTGGTGTCATGGCACGACCTAATTCGTCGCCGCCGTCTGCGCGCATTAAATGCACCTTTTTATGAAAAGCAATCTCCTGCGTTTGAATAAAATCTTCAGCAGCGCAACCGTTCGAATTCTGAGATGAGCAGTAAACATAAGTAACTCTATAAATAATATGATCTTCAGATATGTTTGGTATGCCTTCTCTTCTCATTTTCTCAATCAAAAGAAAACTTCTCTCTAAATACGAAAATGGAACCAGCCCATGCTCTCTTTGTTCCGAGAAACAGAATCCTGTGTGATTTTGGTTTGTATGAAGAATATGAAGCGGATTACCAGGTGGCTGAGATGACGATGACAAGTCTTCATGCCAGCGGTTTGGGCAGATTTGTGTCCCTTACTCCGCATACGTTCCAGAGGGAGCATCTTCGGTACTTCATCTGATCGAGTGATGCTGTTGGGGACTCCATTGTTGGTGTCTTCAGGAACCAGTTAGTGAGGTGGACTGCTGGCACCTTTGCTTCAGAGTTCGGCCTGCCAAGGGGTCCGATTTCCGTTATGGATTATCGCAGCAATGAAATAGCCCCCGAGTGGACGTCGTGGATGAAGTGGAGAGCTTCTCCTGAGTTTGATTTCTCTCCAACTCCCTCAGCATATCGCTTGCAACCTCGGTACAGGGTCCTCTTCGAGATTGTCTGTGGCATTATCATCGGGGAAAATCCTGATGACATGATCTTCTCTCGCGAGATATGGAAATCCATGATGGTGATTGATGATCAAGCGGAGGTCGACTGGGCGGCCTTCGTCTTTCAAAGGGTGCAGCGATGTGTCCAGAACTTCCCGCATCTTCCTCTCCCCTACGGGATGCCATTAAGTTGGCTGCTAGAGCAGAGATTCCAGGATCTCACTCTAGTCCCCTCGAACCTTCGGGAGATTGATTTTTATCCATTTAGGCCCTTGCCACCTTAGTTGTAATCTCTTCTTGTCATATAAATATTTTGTAGATGAACGTATATAATGAAATGACAGAGTTTTCATTTCTCATGCTCATGTTCAATCTTCTGTGATCTTGACAAACCGCATAATATCATTCACATGCCTGAGTAAAAAAAATGATTCAAATCTGATAGTTTGTTGAGTAGACCTCCGTCTACAACGTTGCTAGCTTCCTAGCAGATAGGCTATCTTAGCAAATCCAAACGATTTGCTGACTGCTCAGCAAAGGGCCAAACGCCCAAGAGTCTAGCAGACTTGCTATACTCAATAGATACGATATCTGTTGGATGAGGATTTGTTGTCAGATGAGATGATAAATCTACGGTCTTCGTATGCGCGTGACCTGTAGCGTATCTTCCATTCTCCGAGAAATACTCGAGTGTTCTAACGTGGCACGTTTCAACTCGAAACAACCGTCTGTACGCATCTGGTCTAATCAGATTGGCTTTCAAGGATATCTTCTTTTCTCCAAATATTATCTCCTCTCCTTGAATATGATGTGGCAAGAAAAATGATGACTCAGCATTTTCGAGCCGGCAAGTGTTTCCTTCTTCTGAATTCGTTACTCTTTTGAGAAATGCATCGACGTGTCCAGAGTCGGTCAAATTCAGGAGATCACAAAAGATGATAGTCTCCTCGAGCCAAATGTTGATCTGACTGCCAGGCGTCACTATTGATCTGATTAGATTTCCCATACCGTCACGACCTTCTCTCTTCTTGCAACGATTCAGATTTCAGAAGATGAATCATCACGTTCCTTTAAATATTCCCACAAAATCATAATTGCGGAGAGATTTCTGTGTCTATAAAAGGACTTCTTTGTGGCACTTATTTGGATATCACCAAAAAAAATCTTCTTCCTTTCAGAGCAAAGAAGATCCTTGAGATCATGAGTTCACCAAATAACATCCTTGACATTTCCCGAAACAACATCCTTGACGAAGCGGCCCTTCGTCTTTACTATCATGACCGTCCTGCCGTGGCTGACATGGTCATGACGAAGGTTGATGGGATAGGGTTGAAGAAATTTGTGACAACCACTCCCAGGCACTTCCATGAAGATCTCCTTCGGGAGTTTCTCAAGGACTGCAAGACTGAAAAGGACGCCATATACGGGGCCTTCCGAGGGAGGCTGATACGATGGTCACGAGAGTCCTCTCAGGATTTTGGACTTCCACGAGGTCCAGTATCAGTGATGGGATACAGATCCATGGAGCCAGCATCAGAATGGACTGTGTGGAGGAAATGGCGCCTTTCTCCATGGTTTAGGTTCACGCCAACTCCTGCGGTAACCGGTCTCAGGTGCTCATATCGAGAGCTGTTCCATGTTGCCAACAACATGGTCCTGGGTGGAGATCCCAACGACATCTGCCTTACCAAGGAAGTCTGGCAAGTCATGTTGGCTTTGGACGCAGAGCTTGTCGAGGCTGATTGGGCTGGCCTTGTGTTCAAGGATGTCCGAGATTGCGTCCGGTTGTATCCAGTTGTTCCTCTCCTTCATGGCATGCAGTTGAGCTGGTTGCTGGAGCAGACTTTCCCAGAATTAGCAGAGGGACCTTCTCGCCTCCTGGATTCTGACTTTTATCCGTCATTAGAATAAGTTGTAATTTCCTTTTGTTGTTGTTGAATGTAGGAAGTATCGTTGCTAAATATTAATGAACAACTTTTTCCCTTCATAATGATGTGTTAACCATGGGTGATACTTATCAACTGCTACTGCTTATTTCATCAACAGACTATGTAAATATATCTGCTCAGCAATCTCTCCTCGAAGCAATAGTAACAATGAGTGTCACATAATTCCATTAGCGCTTTAAAATCAGCATCCACAACATCTTTAAGAAAAATAAGAATTCCAGAAAGAATGAAAGTACCATTTCATTCATCCAAGGTTCCATCCAACTCCATAAGACCCAATTTGATACATAATTCCTTGAATCTTGATTCGGCTAGCGGCTTCGTAAAAATGTCTGCTATCTGATCTTCAGTGCATATGTACCGAACATCGATATCCTTATTCTCCTGATGATCTCGAATGAAGTGATGTCGAATATCAATGTGCTTTGTCCTGGAATGATGAACAGGATTCTTTGTAATGCACATGGCACTATTGTTGTTGCAGTAGATAGGCACACACTCAGGAGAAATCCCAGTCTTGTAATTGTTGCCTTATCCATAAGATTTGTGAACAACTGCTAGCAGCGGCCACATATTCTGCTTCAGTGGTAGAGGTAGCAACAGAATGCTGCTTTTTGCTAAACCAGCTAATTAACTTGTGTCCCAAAAATTGACACGTATCGCTCGTGCTTTTCCTGTCAATCTTGCATCCTCCAAAATCAGAATCCGAATATCCACTTAGTGCAAGACTGTCTGCTCTAGGATACCAGATTCCCAGACCCTCTGTGCACTTCAAATATCGCACAATGCGTTTAGCAGTATCCAAGTGAGTCTTTTTTGGATTTGCTTGATATCTAGCACATAATCCGACGGCAAAAGATATATCCGATCTGCTAGCTGTGAGATATAGCAGCGAACCAATAATGGCTCTGTAGAGAGTTGGATTCACATCATCTCCTTCCTTCTCGAGTGCAGCAATACACGTCGTGCTTATAGGGATCCTTAGACTCTTTGTCTTTTCAGGACAGTATTTAGCAATCAAATCGCGTGTGTACTTCTTTTGATGGATGAAAACTCCTTCGCTGGATTGTTGAACTTGCAACCCAAGAAAATAAGACATCTTTCCCATCATACTCATTTGGAAATTGCTGGTCATGAGCTTTGAGAATTTATCACATAATCCTTGATTCTTAGAGCCAAAAATGATATCATCGACGTATATTTGCACCAGCAAAATACTTCCTTCATCTTCAATGCGAAAGAGAGTCTGATCAATCCTCCCTTTCTGAAAGCCATTCTTCAGCAAAAATTTGGATAGAGTTCCATACCAAGCTCTCGGTGCTTGTTTTAATCCATAGAGAGCCTTCTTGAGTCTGTACATTTGATTACCATGCTCGAACCCTGGAGGTTGCTCGACATAGACTTCCTCCTTCAGTTCACCATTTAAAAAGGCACTCTTTACGTCCATTTGCATCACGTCAAACTCATGATAAGCAGCGTACGCAAGGAATAAATGGATTGCTTCAAGTCTGGCTACTGGAGCAAATGTCTCGTCATAATCTATCCCTTCGCATTGCCTGTAGCCTTTAGCTACGAGTCTCGCCTTATTTCTGACAACTAAACCAGACTCATCCTTCTTGTTTTTGAACACCCATTTAGTGCCTATAACACTTTGATGTTCAGTCTGTCTACCAGCTCCCACACATTGTTCCGTGTGAATTCTGCAAGTTCTTCATGCATTGCGTTCACCCAATCCGGATCTAGTAGAGCCTCTTCGACCTTTTTGGGTTCTTCGCTGGAGATATAACAAGCCAGCATAGCGTTCCCTTGTCTCGTCATTAAGGGATCATTGACATCTCCTATGATATCTTCAAGAGGATGGGCGCGCAACCATGTTGATCTGATTGGTCTGGCCACATTTCCTTCCCCTGTGTGACCATTATCTTGTACATTGGCACCCTCCTGGTGCTCAACATCTGGATTGGCTTCAACTGGAATAACTGCTGCCTGATTTCCTGGGACGGAGTTCTCCTCAGCAACTCTTTCAGCAGCTGGAAACTCAGCAGCACCTCTGCCAAGATCTTCAACAGTAGGTATGCCTTCCCCTAAAGGAACATCCCTAGCTGTCTCCTCTTCATCTTCATTAATCATCTATAGAATGTCTGAGTCAACAAGAATATTGGTAGGTGTGGCCTCAGCATGATCACTTGCATCACCGGCCTGGTCAGCAGTTTGGTCCCCCGCTGAGTGTGTCTGGTTTGGATTGCAGTCATTCATAGACTTAGTCGGATCAATACGCATATTCTCGAAAGAATTTAAAAATGTATGATCATTGACATCATCACTCTCATGATTGCTATCCTCTTTGCTTTTGTTTTCTCTGCGCACTAAAGTAGACTCATCAAAAATAACATTGCATGTTATTTCCACAACACCGGTAGTCTTGTTCAATACTCTATAACCTTTGTGAGTGGGGTGTCCATAACCAAGAAGTACACCCTCATCTGACTTAGGTGAGAAAGTGTTGAGTTTAGATTTTCCGTTATTATGAATACAACATGTGGAACCGAATGCACGGAGATGAGTTATAGAGGGCTTACGACCATTGTACACTTCGTAGGGAGTTTGATTAAATCTGCCACTGATAGCACTCCTATTCTGTGTATAACATGCCGTCATGACTGCTTCCCCCCAGTACTTAGCAGGTAGTTTGGAATTAACTAACATTGAACGAACGACTTCCTTCAACGTCCGATTCCTTCTTTCTACTAGACCATTCTGCTGAGGAGTTCTAGCTGTGGATCTTTCGTGTGATATTCCAGCTTCAGCACAGAAATCCATTAGCACTCCATTACAGAACTTTGTTCCATTGTCAGAGCGAATTCTCTTTACAGTAACTTCTTTACTATTCTGCTCCTTGAGAATCAGCTCCGGTAGGATAAGTTTCACCTCATCCTTGGTCTTTAAGAGTCGTACCCATGCATACCTGGAAAAATCATCAACCACCACAAGTGTATATAAACGTTTACTTACAGTGGGTGGAGTGACTGGACCGAAGAGATCCATATGAAGTAATTCTAAGATCCTTTGTGATGTTTCTTTTTCAGGATTTGACTTAAAGGATGTTTTGAAATTCAAATGATTGAACCTCTTGTGCCATAGCCATGTTATTTCTTCTTTGTTCAGGGTCAGGAAGCATGAATGTTGTTGTCCACTTTCCCAGTCAACAACATATAGACCACCTTTGCGGATGCCTCGAAGTTTTACTTCCCCTGTAACATAGTCAGCAATAGTACAACCTGTATTGACAAATGAGACAGTGTACCCATTTTCGCAGAGTTGGCTAATGCTTAGCAGATTGTGTTTGAGGTTGGAGACGAGGGCTACATTGACTATTCTTAGCTCATTGCTTTCTATGCATCCTCTTCCCACAACTTTGCCTTCGCCATTATCTCCAAATTTGACTCTTGACCCATGTAGAAATTTTTGTAAGTCGGAGAACAGATTCTCATTTCCTGTCATGTGCGCTGAACATCCGCTATCAAGGATCCACTCGTTTGATATACTCGGAGTAGTATGCGCTTTTGGACCCTGTTCCTGCAACACAAGTGATTAAATTGATTTAGGTACCCGTTTAGCGTCGGGTCCTGCAGGATTAGCGGTGATCATTGTTCCTTTTGGAACCCACATTTTAGTGACTTTCAAGATTTTCTTCTTGATTTCACTATTTACCCTTGCTTCAATCTTTGGCTTAACATGTTTGACATGTTTATAACTTGGTGTGGTAGTGTGTTTGACCTTCCTTACCTTTGAAAATATGAATGAATTAGGCTCGGGTCTTTCATAGGTGTTCCTCCTATGTAGTGCGTTTTCATGATATATCGACCTTTCAATATTATATCGATATTCCATTCTGTGGTGAAAGGTAGGTTTAGCTGTCCTCGCGTTTGGAACATAACGCTCAGCATACCTTGGTTTTGGTGAATACGAACTAGTATATGCTCTTGAATTTCGCTGAGGTTCAGCTGACATATACTTAGTATTTGTTTTGTTGTTCCTCTGCTGAGGCTTAACAGACTTGTACATAGCATTCACTCTTAAGTTCCTCTGCTGAGGTCCATGAGTAGTATGCTTAGCAGATTCTGACTTAAGTTTCTGCTGAGGTCTAGCAGACGGATACTTAGCAGCCTCTGCCGGAGACCACTGCTGAGATCTCGCAGGCGTATTCTGCGAACGTTCATTCTTTTGCTCAGCACTTGGCTTAGCAGTAGATGATTCAGCAAAAACAAGTCCTTTCTCTTTTTCAGCATTTATCAATCCAGCAGAAACGAATTGAATTGGTTTCTCCTTAGATGTGGTTGCTCTTTTCGAATATCCAAGGCCTAAACCAGAGCGATCATTGTGATTTCTCTGTTGGCTAACAATGGCATTGAGTACTGCCTTGCTGGATGTGTAATTGCAAATGCATCTTTCTTGGGGTCTATTTTTCAGAGTAAGGTTCTCCTTTTCAAGATTATGAAAATTTGTCAATAATTCGGAGAATTTTACCTTAAGCTTTGAAAAATCTTCACTTTCAGACCTCAGTCTTCCGACTTCCTCGGTCAAATCCGTAATTTTGAGTTTCAGTGAAGCGTTTTCCCCAACAATTGCATTTTTAATTTCATACATTTTTGAGAATTCTACATTTAGCTTCGTGAGATAGTCTTCCTCAGAATCTAAGTTGAATTCCTCTGACTCTTCTATGGATGCGAAACTAGGAATGCTTACTGAAATTACCTCGTTGTCTTCGGCTGCTAGAGCCGTTTCAGCATCCTGGTTCTCCTCTGCATCAACAAACTGATCATCTTCAATATTTGCCATTAGAACGAGCATGGCTTCCTCATCGTCTTCCTCAGAAGAGAGATAATATTCTTCATCATTTTTAGGGATGTCCTGTGCTTCTGTTCTTGTTAGGAGCGCCCTTTTGACTGCTTTAACAGCACGTCTTTCAATTCTTTCCTTTAGTCGCTCTCTCTCTTCCTTGCTAACTTTCGAACAATCATGCTTCAAGTGGTCAGGAGAACCACATTCGAAGCAAGTCCTAACCTTTCGCTCCGCTGAGCGGGAAAATGAGGACGACGGCTGAGCATCCTTGGATTCTTTCTCGGACTTAGCTTCCATCAGCAACTTCTGGAGCCTTTTCATTTGTTCTTCCAGCTCGTTGATCTTTATATCGACAGGCTGAGGGCTCGAGGTTGTCGGGACCTCCTTAGTTGGTGTTGCTGGAGTGGATCTTTCTTGATTGTGGTAGGGCTTTTTCAACTTGAACTTATTGAAATCTTTTTTAGCAAAATATGCTATATCCTCAGAGCCAGCAGCGGATGTAGATGATGCTTGAGCTATGGCTGCTTCATTCTTTTTTTACTGTTGTATTATAAACTCATGTGATTTAAGTTGAGCGAATACCTCAGAAGTAGTCATGTTGTTGAGGTCTTTTTCACTCAGACTGGTCATTTTAACAAACCAGTCTTCTCTGGGATACAGCTTGGAGATGATCTTGTGGTTCATTTCTCCATTATCATATTTCTTTCCAAGGTTGTTGAGTTCCCCAATAATCGTGTTGAAACGCTCCTCCATAGCTTGTATGGATTCTCCTGCAAGCATTGAAAAAGATTCATATTTATCTACAGCTACCTGCAGTTTGTTGCGTTTCATCTGGTCTGTCTCCTGAGAGGAATTGCACACGTATTCCCACATTTCCTTAGTGGTGTCAAAGTCAAGCGCTTTTTCTTTCATCAGCTTTGGTAGGGAATCCAGGATTAGTTTCTTTGCCACATGCTCTAGTTGAGCTCTCTTTTTATCCTCGCTAGTGTATTCCTCAAAAGGTTTTGGGACCATATCAGGTCTCGGGGGTCTTGGAGCCCTTGGTTCTCCATCAGCAGCATCTTCAGCAACATCATGTCCTATAAAGGTGTTAGCTTTCATGATTTTAATAGGACCTCTTACCAATACATCCGCCATCTCAGGATGTATGCTCTGAAGTTGTATGAGAGCAAGCTTTTTCCATGAGGTGAAGTTCTCTCTGTCATACTTCCCAAGCGAATGATTCAACATCTTGTCTCCTGAGCTAGACAACCGAAACACAGAGAAACTAGTGAAAGTGCAAGGAAAATACAGATCTGGTCTTAAGCGACTCAGAAGCAGTCGGTTTTTCAACCTCCTGCTCTGATACCACTTGTTGGTCCTTAATTTTCAGAGTCGTCGTGTTAGATAAACTCACGAA
>JAPKLW010008321.1:0-13555 GCA_026898455.1 Plectranthus barbatus | reverse complement strand
CAGACCTTCCTTAATCGCTTCGGTCAAGGCAATATACTCCGCCTCCATCGAAGATAAGGCAACTAGCCTTTGCAGACTTTCTCTCCAACTAATTTCCGTTCCATACGTTGTGAACACAAAATCTGTCAATGACTTCCTCTTATCCATACATCCTGCATTCGAGTCTACAAATCCTTTGATTGGGAGCCTCGAGCTCGTACCATCATCCTCGAAGACAAGATTCTTTCCAACTGTTCCTCAAACATACCTGAGGACCCTTTTCAGAGCCATCCAATGCTCTTACCTAGGTTCGGCCATGAACCTATTAACCATGCTGAGAGCATAAGCATGATCCGGTCTCGTACAGACCATAGCATACATCAACGAACCAACCTCAAAAATACACGCATGGGTCATGTTTGCATCGAACAGAGTCCAGCTGAACCATAAACTTGTCGAACCGTCTATTCCAGTACCTTGGAGACTGCATCAATCCATACAATGACTTCTTGAGAAGACACACCTTCTCCCTACTACCAGCTTTCTCGAAGCCCTCGGGCTGCGTCATAAGGATCCTTTCCTCCAGCTCTCCGTACAAAAATGTGGTCTTCACATCCAGTTGCTCCAACTCCATGTTGTACTAAGCAACTAACGACAATATAAGCCTTATAGACCTTTGTTTCACCATTGGAGCAAACACTTTGCTATTATCCACACCTTCTCGTTGCATAAAACCTCGAGCAACTAGTCTAGCCTTGAATCTAACCCCTGAAACCTCTTGTTTCTTGTTGAAGATCCACTTACAGCTAACTATCGATTTCTTCTCCCCCGGCTTATCCACCAACTCTCAGGTGTTAGTCTTCTTCAAGAAGTCCATCTCTTCCTTCATGGCATCGAGCCACTTGAGCCTCTCTTCACAACTTATGGCCTCAGTATAGCTCTTCGGCTCGGTATCATCCAGCTTACCTCTTCCGCCATAATGAAGTCATATACTACAACATCAGCATATCCGAAATGAGTGGAAGGTCTTATTTGTCTTCGTTCCCTATCTCTCATGAGATTATAATCTCGAAGCGCACCTGACCCTCGAACCACCTCAATCTCGCCATCCACCTGAGGTGTACTCTTCGGCCCACTGGTCGGCAACTGATCTATTTTCTTCGACCTTGTCAGACTATTCTTTCGAAGCAACACGTTGTTTCTCAAGAATATTTTCTCGTTCTTCGGCCCCTTTATCCAGATATCCTACCTGATCCTCCTTGAACACCACATCCCTACTAATGATGCACTTTCTTATATCTGGTTCAAGACGCCATAACTTGTACCCCTTCACACCTTCGGGGTACCCAATGAATATGCATTTTAATGCCCTCTGATAAGTGCGCTATTTCGTTCACTTATCTATGGATTTTCTCGTTGTTTTGATAGATTTAGGATGTGTTTACTTTGAATTCTGAGCATCGCATGACTTTTGTACCTAATTTGCTTGTCATGCTGAAAAATACAGGTTTTTAGAGAAAAAATTGGCTAAGTGAGAAAAAGAGTCGTGTGGTGAAGTCCTTTGTGTCGATCGACAGACATTGTGTCGATCGAAACAGAGGCAGGTGAAGAATCGAGAGTTCAGTGGAGTTCAGAGCGGTCGACAGGATGAAAATCGACCGACTGAGATTCTGTCGACCGACAGAATGTTTGTCGACCGACAGGGAAGAGCTTTGGAAGGATGAGTTCGAAGTACCCATTTCGATCGACAGGCGTGGTGTCGATCGAAATTCGGGTCGGGAAATTGGAAGTTGCTGTTTTTAATTTATTTCCATATTGGGACAATTTAAACCTAGTATATATTATTCTATTTAGGCGATTTTTGCCATTCATGCTGTTTTGGAGACTTGAACCCTAGAGTTTTTCTTGTTCTTGAGTTGCTTTTGCTTTGTGGTGAGATTGGACTCGAACCTTTGAAGATTGGATGCAATATCAAGACTTGTTTTCTCTATGAAGTTTTATTACAGGTTTTATCCTTTCATGATTATGTGTAACATGAATATGAGTAGGTAATTCCTTATTCAGATTCTAGGGCTTATGTGATTGTCTTGGATGCATGTTTAGGTGATTAAATCGATCAATATTTTTAATTGGTTTAATAATTCTTGTGCTTTTTCCAATCTGATTAAATTGGCCATTTAATTAGGTTTTCATAATTAATTAATTTGAGACTGCAAAGTGAAAATTGATTAATGGATTTAAGAATTTTTAATATGGATTTTAATTATGTCTGAAAATAGGAATTAGATCCATAGGAATAAATCTGATGTTTTGAGGAGTTGTTAATTTTCCTAGAGACCGAGAGGATATAGGAAATTGATAATCTACTTTATGAATTGCCAAAGCCTGGAATTTGTAATACTTTCCTGATGTTCCACCAAATCTTTATCTTAAATTGATCGATGGAATTCCCTTGCATGCTATCCTTGACATGAACTTGCCCTGAAATCTGAACTTTTCTCAAGAAGTTTTCAAAACCTATTTAATTACTTGCTTTAATTTAATTTTCTTGCACAATTAGTTTTAAATTACAAAACCCTTCAAATTTCTGTTTACTGAGACAACAAACCGAAAACAAATGATTCAGTATATGAGGTGTTCGCTTTTACAATCTCCGTGGGATCGATAATATTAACTTGTCACTACACTATAAAAAATCATTATAAAAAAATAGTGATCAAATTTTGGCGCCGTTGCCGGGGATTGTTAAGAATTATCTTGTTATTGAATCTGTTTAGGGTTGTTGATTATAGTTGTAATTTTAATTCTAATTTCCCTTTCAGTTTTTGCAAAATTTCTTATTATTTCCTTTAAAAATTTTCGCCAGTTTTTCCCTTAAATTTTCCCCTCTGTTTCGACCGACAGGCAGAATTTCGACCGACAGGGTATCTGTCGATCGACAAGATTTCTGTCGACCGACAGAGAAGCTGTTTTTCATATTTTTACTATTTTCTCGTTCAGTTCGTGTGTTAGTTAATTTAATTCAGTTTTATTGCTGTTCTGAGTATACTCACTTTTCCCGTTAATGATTTTCAGGTAGTTAATGCATACAAGGAGGAGTGGTAAGGCACCGATTCCTATCGACCCTGAGATTGAGGCTACGTGCAGAAGAAACAATAGCCGGAGACACCGAGAGGAAGCCGCTTCCAGCAGTGAAACTGTCAAGATGGCCGATGATAATCAAGAGAACATTCCCAACCTCACTCCCGAGCAAACAGCTGAGCTTTTGAGAGAGATGCACGCCATGCGAGAGCGTATGGTTATGCTGGAGCAGGAAAGAGGCAGAAAAGGGAACAACGATCCACCTGATGAATCCTCAGATGATGAAGATGAGGATGATGATCCGGGGATTGATGCTGACGAGGATGAAGATGCTATCCAGAAGAGATACAGACCTAAGTTCCAGGAGACCGATTTCAGCATTGGCATCAATGCCAATAACTTTGAGCTGAAGACTGGGTTGGTGCAGATGGTTCGGCAGAGTCAGTATGGGGGCCGAGCTACTGAGGACCCCTATGCTCATCTTGACAAATTCATCATGCTCTGCAACACCGTGAAGATCAATGGAGTCAACAAGAGTGCCATGCGGATGAGGCTCTTTGCCTTTTCTCTGCGTGATAAGGCCCAGTCATGGTTTACTGCGTTGGATAAGTCCAACATCGGCACCTGGAAGGAACTGAGGGACGAATTTTTAATGAATTTCTTTCCTCCAAGCACCATCAGGAAAAGGAAGAAGGATATTATGAGGTTTGCTCAGAGGCACGATGAAAATTTCTATGAGGCCTGGGGGAGGTACAAGGAGTTGCTGCGGTTGTGTCCTGGTCACAATATTTGTTTGGCAGATCAAGTGGAAACTTTCTACGAAGGATTGAATGAGAAGACTGTCGAACTGGTGGATTCCACATTGGGAGATTCTGTGATGACAAAGGGCCCCAAGAAAGCCATGGCCTTCTTCCAGAAGATGGCAACTAACAGTCAAAGATGGTCTAGCAGCCGCAAGGAGCCAGTCAAAGCCGTGGAGAAGGTAGCAAAGCCCGAGGTAGACCTGATGGGAGAGATCAAGAAGTTGAGAGAGGACTTCGCCAAGATGGAATCTGGATGAACCATTGCTGCTGTCGAGCCAGTTCCGTCCTCTTCCGGTGAGACTGCTGCTGCCGATGTCAACTTTGTCCAAAGAGGTGGCTATCAGAACAACAACAGAGGTGGATATTCTGAGAATCAAGGCTACAACCAAGGCTACAACCAGAACTACAATCAAGGCTACAATCCCAACCGAGCAAGGAATCACCCAGGTTTTTCATAATCAAATCCTGAAGCTGCCGAGCAACCTCCTGCTGGATTCAAGGTGGAGAATGGAGAAATTGTTGAGCCAAAGAAGAAGCTGAGCCTCGAGGAAATCCTAGCCAAGTTCATGCAAGGGTCTGACAAGAGAGTTGGGAACTTGGAGAAAGAAGTGGAAGGGATCAATTCCAAAGTTGATAGAGTGGAGAAACATGCTCAGATCATAGAGACACAGGTCAGCCAGATTGCCGCATCCCTTGGTGCACAACATAAACAAGGGCAATTACCGAGCAACACTCAGGCCAATCCGAAGAATCAGAGAAATCAGGTCAATGCCATTACTTTGAGGGGTGGCAAGTCTTACAAGGGGCCCGAACACAAAGGGGCCAAATCTGAGGCCGAAGAAGGGAGTGAAAAGGAGCAGGAATCCGAGGCAGAAGCCTCTGTTTCGACCGACAGAAATCCTGTCGATCGAAATAGAGGTCCAGAACCAGAAAACGAATCAGGAGGTTCTGTCGATCGACAGAACCCCTGTCGATCAACACAGCTGCCAGGTCAAAGAGAAAAGTTGCCCCCGATGCCGTATCCGCAGCGATTTGCCAAGAAGAAGGTGAATGAGAGGTATGCACGATTTTTAGAGAACATGAAGAAGGTGCACATCAATATTCCTCTCGTGGAAGCTCTGCAGGAGATGTCGGGGTACATCAAATTCCTCAAGGATATGGTCGCGCAGAAAGACCTATGCTACAACACGAGACTGTGAACCTGTTTGAAGAATGCAGTGCTATTATTCAGAAGAAGCTACCTCTGAAAAGAGAGGATCCGGGTTCATTCACTATTTCTTGTGTCATAGGTGGAGAGACATTCGGCAAGGTGCTTTGCGATTCTGGAGCAAGCATCAATCTGATGCCGTTGTCCATTTTCAAGAGACTGGAGATTGGAGATATCAAGCCGACTACCATCACTCTTCAGATGGCTGATAGATCGATTTCCTATCCGAGAGGAATTGTGGAGGATGTCCTAGTAAAGGTTAAAGATTTCATACTCCCGGCTGACTTCGTTGTTTTAGACATGGAGGAGGATCACAACATCCCGCTGATTCTGGGGAGACCGTTTCTGAGGACCGGAGGAGCCCTGATCGATATTCGAGAAGGGAAGCTGACATTCCGAGTCGACAATGAGTCTGTGACCTTTGACATTTTCAAGTCCATGCAAAAACACGATGATGGAAGTTACAAAGAAGAATGCCATATGATAGATAGTTTTGATCCGGTGATTTCTTCTCCTTTGCTTTCTTTGCATGCTGAAACTGATTATCTAGAGCAATGTCTTCACCACTCCTTGTTTTCTTTTTCAGATCTTGATGAAGCCTGTGACGAGCTCCTGGACTTTATCGTGGACTTAGATGTGAAGGAGGAGTTACCTAGGGCAAAGGAGAACCAAAGGGAGCCTCTGCCAATCCAGTTTGTAAAAGAAGCAGAAAAAAATTGAGCTGGTGCCTCTGTTTCGCTCGACAGGACTGGAGTGTCGAACAACGGAAATTTGCCTCCCTGTCGATCGACAGGGAGGGTGTCGATCGACACAAATTCCAAAATTCAACCAGTCGACAGGCAGACCAGGAGGAAGAAGAAGAAAAAAGTAGCCTTTGTTTCGATCGACAGAGAGGCATTTTCGACCGACACAGCCGCACCCGAGGCTGAAAAACGGCCCGAACCACCTGTTTTGGAGCTGAAACCTCTTCCTTCTCAACAGTATGCTTATTTGGGCCCTGATAATACTTATCCTGTAATTGTGTCTTCCTTTCTTAATTCTACAGAGTTGGAAAAGCTGCTCCGAGTCTTGAGGGACCACAAGTCAGCTATCGGATGGACATTGGCAGATATCAAAGGAATCAGTCCAACCATATGCCAGCACAGGATTAATCTGGAAGAAGAGGCTAAGCCGAAGAGACAAGCTCAAAGAAGACTCAATCCCACCATGCAAGAGGTCGTGAAGAAGGAAGTACTGAAGCTTCTAGACAATGGGATGATCTATCCCATCTCCGACAGTCAATGGGTGAGTCCGACACAGGTTGTGGCCAAGAAGGGGGGAATGCAGATTGTGAAGAACGAGGATGGCAAAGAGATGGCGACGAGACCTGTCACAGGATGGTAGTTTTGCATCGACTACCGAGCTCTGAATGCCGCCACATGCAAAGATCACTTCCCGCTCCCCTTCATCGATCAGATGCTTGACAGACTTTCAGGTTATCCCTATTACTGCTTTCTTGATGGTTATTCTGGTTATAACCAAATCGCAGTGGCTCCGGAAGATCAGCAAAAGACGGCCTTCACCTACCCATATGGAGTTTTTGCCTACCGGCGAATGCCTTTTGGATTGTGCAATGCACCTGCTACTTTTCAGAGGTGTATGATGTCTATTTTTCATGATCTTATTGAGCACATTATGGAGGTTTTTATGGATGACTTCTCTGTTTTTGGTAGCTCGTTTGACGCTTGCTTGCAGAATTTAGCTACAGTGATGGAGAGGTGTGCTGAGACAAAACCTGTGCCTGAACTGGGAGAAGTGCCACTTCATGGTGAAGGAAGGGATCGTACTAGGACATCGGGTGTCATCTGAAGGTTTAGAGGTGGACAAGGCCAAGATCACAGCAATTGAGAAGATGCTGCCACCAATCAATGTGAAGGGAGTTCGGAGTTTCCTAGGCCATGCCGGGTTCTACCGTAGATTCATTCAGGATTTTTCAAAAATCTCTAGACCCCTTTGTAATCTGCTTGAGAAAGATGTGTCTTTTGTTTTTGATGCAGAGTGTTTAAAGGCTTTCGAGCAGTTGAAGAAAGCGTTGGTGACTGCTCCAGTTCTCACCTCTCTGGATTGGGATGAGCCCTTCGTGCTCATGTGTGATGCCAGTGATTTCGCAGTTGGAGCGGTTCTAGGACAGCTGAAGGGGAGACTCTTCCATGTCATTCATTATGCCAGCAAGACCATGAACCCTGCCCAATGCAATTACACCACTACGGAGAAGGAGATGTTGGCGGTTGTGTATGCCTTTGATAAATTTCGGCCTTACTTGATAGGGTCGAAAACTGTTGTTTATACTGACCATGCTGCCATTAAGTTTTTGTTTGCCAAGCAGGATGCTAAGCCCAGATTGATCAGATGGATCCTGTTACTTCAGGAGTTCGATGTGGAGATCAAGGACAGAAAGGGCTGTGAGAATGTGATTGCCGACCACCTCTCTAGGTTGGAGTACCAAGTTGAGGGAGATGACCAGAAGATGAGGATCCAAGAGACCTTCCCTGATGAACAGGTCTTTCTATGCAAAGATAGGGACCTCAAGGAGTACTATGCCAACAAGACCCCCTGGTTTGCTGACTACACCAACTACTTGGTGAGTGGAGTTCCCCCTCTGGAGTCTACCCCGCAGGAAAGGAAGAGATTTCTGAAGGAGGTCCGGTTCTACTATTGGGAGGACCCGTACCTATGGCGCCGATGTGCCGATACCATCATCCGCCGGTGTGTGCCTCAGCCTGAGTTCTTCCAGATCATCGAGGCCTGTCACTTCTCTCCGAGCGGTGGCCACTTTGCTGCCAACAGGACCGCCTTCAAGGTCCTTTCTAGTGGATTCTACTGGCCAACCATCCATGGAGACTGCAAGGCCTTCGTGGCCAACTGTGACAGGTGTCAGAGGATGGGTAATATTTCTAAGAAGAGTGAGATGCCCCAAATTCCTGTAGTAGAGGTCGAAATTTTTTATGTTTGGGGGATAGACTTTATGGGACCCTTCCCACCTTCGGGGGGTATACTTACATTCTTTTGGCTGTTGATTATGTTTCTAGGTGGGTGGAAGCCATTCCTACTACCACCAATGATGCCAAAGTTGTGGTAAACTTCCTCCAGAAGCATGTGGTGACTCGCTATAGCACTCCGAGAGCGTTGGTAAGCGATGGTGGTTCCTATTTTTGTAACCGTACTATTGCTGCTCTTCTTGCTCGCTATGGTGTTAAGCATAGGGTTACTACTCCATACCACCCCCAAGGGAATGGCCTCGCTGAGTTGTCAAATAGGGAAATCAAGGGGATCCTCGAGAAGACTGTCAAGATGAAGAAGGATTGGGCATACAAGCTCGATGACGTTCTGTGGGCTTACCGCACTGCTTTCAAGACCCCGATTGGCATGTCACCATTCCAGTTGGTCTATGGTAAGTCGTGTCATCTTCCTGTGGAGCTTGAGCACAAGGCATGGAGGTCTATGAAAGAGCTGAATCTGAACTGGAAGGCTGCTGCTGAAAGCCGGGCTGCATACCTGAATGAGATGGATGAGTTCAGAGAGGAGGCTTATGAAAATTCAATGATCTACAAGCTCCGAGCCAAGATATTCCATGACCAAGGCCTGAAGAGGCGACAATTCTACAAAGGAGACCTTGTTCTAGTCTTCAATGCCCGTCTCCGATTCATGCTTGGAAAGCTGCAATCCAAGTGGTCCGGACCTTACACTGTGGTCAACATAGCCAACAATGGTGTGGTAGAGTTAGTTGGTCAGGATGGCAACATCTTCAAGGTGCATGGAAATCATGTCAAGAGGTACTACAGCCCGCATCAGATTGGAGCTGTGGCGGTGCACTATCTGGACCGGCCATGAGCTGAGGTATCGTTGAGCTAACGACGTTAAATGAAGCACTTGTTGGGAGGTAACCCATCATGTTATTGGTTTATTTCAGTTTTAGAGTCTATTTTCGAGTCCTAGGTGTTATAGGATTTATTTCATGCCTTAGAATAATTTCCAGCTTGTAAATAGAGTTTTCAAAAATTTTTGCCTCTGTTTCGATCGACAGGTATCCTGTCGATCGACAGAGTAGTTTGCACATAATTTGGTTAAGTATAGAAAGTCTGTCGATCGACACAAATTGTGTCGATCGACAAGGTCGTGTCTGGTTTACTGTTGTCCGGTGAATAAGTGTGTCGATCGACAGAAATCCTGTCGATCGACACAAGTCGTTCAAATACAAATTTTCAATCCCGCATTTATTTAATTAAATAATAAAATAAAAAAAATAATAATAAAAAAAAATGAAAAATAGGAAAATGGCGCGTCTGTCGACCGACAGGATTCCTGTCGGTCAAAACAGACGCGCGAGTCTGTTTTTAAATCGCACGACAGACCCCCTTCCCCTCATTTCTGTTTTTCTCTCCTTCGACACACGCGCACGCCGACTTCCCCTCGCTCGAAATTTTGTGTTCCTCCCCTCTTCCAACACAGGTAATCTTCATTTCCCTCTCTCCCTTCGATTATTGGGTTTCCATTGCTCTGATTTGGTGTTGATTTTGAAGTAGAACCCTAGTTTTGCCCTTCTTTGTGATGTGTTGAAATTGTTGAATTTCCTTCGATTTATTGCATATATCGGGTTACTTTGGTTCGTTCTAGGTTGTTGGAAAGTCGATTTGAGTTCCTTGAGGCTTCTTTGTTGATTAATTTTGATGTTTGAGGATTGAGCACCCCCAATTGCACCCCCTTTACTGTTGCACGTTTGTTTTACCTCTCCAAATTGCACATTGTGTTTATTTGCTTTATTATTTACGTTTTGCACTTGGTAATGAGGTTAATTGCATGATTGGGTGGTCAATTTGGGATGGGCATGCCTATTTGTGGTTCTATTTTTTGGATTTTGATTCCTACACAACCCCCTTTACTGTTGCTTGGTTTCTGCCTCCCCCATGTGTATTCTGTGGTTTCCGTGGCTACTAATATTTGTTTTGCACTTGGGTGTCGTATGAAATTGCATGATTGGGTGGTTACGTGGTCATGGGCATGCTTGATATTGGTTGCTTATGTTGGATTTACTTGCTCTAGGCAAGTTTGGGGGAGTTGGTTACTGTCATATTGGTTCTTTGTGCTGATTATGGGTTGTTGTTATTGCAGAGAGATACTGATGCCATCATTCGTCGAGGAGTATGTCCCGACTTCCGATGAGGAGATGCACGAGGATCCGGCGTCTGAGGCCGAAGATGAAGAGGATCAGGAGTGGGAGATACCCCCTGAGGAGCAACCCGGTTGGGTGCCTGAGTTCGCCTTTGCCGATCACCAGCAGCGCTTCGGGGAAATGCAGCGCTTCACCTTGAAGCCGACTCGGTACCCGGATGATGAGGATTTGATGACGCTGGGGCTTGGGACTGATGTTCAGGATCTGTTCGCCCGATGCGGCTGGGGGCATTTCATCGCCCAAAAGTGGCCCACCATTCCGCCACTCTGTCTGGAATTTTTCACCTCTCTACACATCATCGAGCCACCCCACCGCCAGGGTCCCGTCGAGCCTAACGGAGTTCAGTTCCAGCTTCAGGGACAGCCTCGCCGGCTCAGCAGGACGCAGCTGGACTGGATTTTTGGGTGTGAGCCAGGGGGCATGTACCATGAGCCGGCTGAGTTCCAGCTTGGGGAGTTTTGGCCAGCTATTTCTTCTGTCGCACATCCGGGCCGCTTCAGCAAGTCCAACATGAAGGCCACCACGATCGATAATCCAGTGCTCCGATACATACAGAAGACTTTTGGGCTCTCAGTGTTCGGCAGAAATGAGCACGGGAAGGCCCGGGGGAGCGAGATGTTTTGCCTTTGGGCCATGCTGAATGGCGTTCACCTCAGTCTGGCCGCATTTGTCATGGAGAATTGGAAGCGGCAGATCGGTGCTACCCCAGGGGACTTCTGGTGTGGAGGGTTCGTGACCCCCATAGCCCGGCACTTCGGGATTCCAGTTGCCAATTACACCCCGGTGAGGGGTGTACGGACTCTGAAGATTGATCAGCTGGAGCAGTTCCGATTCATCTATCAGGACCGCCGTGAGATCTTCCTGTTGTTCACAAACGGCGACCGTTTTCTCCTGCCAGCCCCCGAGCTTACTCACGTCACAGACTACACTTTCCGCGACAATTGGCTCATGTCCACTCCAGCTCATATGGATCGGACTCGCAGTTCCGATGGCGGGGCACCCACTTACCGACTGGCCCACCGTTCTGGCACACTGCCGGATCAGAGGATTCTCACTCGAGAGGAGGAGGCCGCGAGGATAGCTGAGGAGCGGCGATGGGCAGAGCTGCAGAGAGACGCGCCGCCCCGCACTGATGCCCCTCCATTTCAGGGAGGAGGCGGGGGCGGTGCTTCCACTTCTTATGCCGGTGCAGGGTCTTCTACCTCCGTTCCGGACTGGGCTCCATTTCTCCAGTTCATGCAGGAGCAGCGAGCCGACTTCCGCAGTTTCCGCACTGAGCTCCGCGAGGTCCGCGACCATCAGTTGGTGCAGGATACCCTACTTGCCGATATCCAGAGGCAGCAGGAGGACTACAACGCCGCCCATAATCTGGCCATGGCGGATCTGACCCGCCGGATGGATGACCACTTCGCCGATTTCGAGCCGGCCCTGCGCTATGGCCGCGGGAACAGGAGGGCAGCGAGAGATCAGCCACCGCAGCAGGATTGAGGTCTAGATTCCTTTCCTACAAGCTGACTTTCAAACTTATTCTTCCCTTCGTGTTGAATAAGTTTGGGGGGAGGATGACTTGTGGGAATGTAATCCATTATTTACTTATGTATTTCTGATTTGATGTACTGCATTCGATTTCCGTGTAGTTCAGTTTATTTCCCTGTATTTCAGTTCATTTCCCTGTACTTTATTTCCTTGCAGTTGTATTTGCTTTAGTTAGGTATTTCTGATGTATTTTATTTCTGATGTATTTGAAATTTTCCCATGTACTATTTTTGTTTCAAAATCTATTTAAGTGCAACTTGAGATTATGTACTATTCCTTCCCTTGATATGAACCTGTTTGATTGATGATTGGTCTGCACTGAGATTGAGACAATTAGGATTGCATGATGAGTAGCCGATGATAGGAGAATACCGCATGATAAGTTGCTCTCTGATTTTGGATTTTGCTTGATTTATCTGGTTTGAATTGGATAATGTTAGGGGAGAACAAAAGAACCAAGTGAGATTTGTGCCTTAAATTTTTCTTTCATGTGTGAACAAGTTTGCAGTGGGATTCTAGAATTTGGCTTATTTCTCTCTCGAGACTGTATTGATGTAGGCCTTGGTGAAAATGATCTTAGGCATCTCTTTTCTTAGCCTTATCCCAACCACTAACCCTATAAATGATCACTTGTAGCCACTTTGAGCCTGAAAACTTCTTTGTTTAAATTAGGATATGATATAGTGAGCTGATTGTGAACTGAATTGAAAAATTTTTTGAGAGGATAGTTCGATTTTGAGCCTGTGATTTGTTGAGATATAAATGTGTGTGGATATGAGCTAGCTTGTGAAAATAAAGAGAAAGAAAGAGAAAGAAAGAGAAAGAAAGAGAAAAGTGTAGATGTTGACTGAATTTGTAAGAAAAAAAAAAGAAAAAAGAAGGAGAATAAGATAAGTATAGAAAAGAAAAAAAAAAGTTGAGGAATTATGTGATGTGGGTTGACAGTTGGGAAGTTGTGAAAATTATAAGTGTGTTAGTCACTCAGCCTAAAAACGACCTACCTTCTAGAAAAGCCTCATTACAATCAAATTAAAGACCTTTTTGATTCACCGAGTTGTTTTACTTTCTAAGCAGTGGAGAGATGAGAAATTTGCCAAACTTATGGTTAAGAAAACTATATTACTTGATGTTGAGTGAAACACATGTTCTAAACACTTGAGTGATGAGTGATTGAAACAATTTTTCCTATCTGTGAGGTTCTTTCCGAAACAGTTGATGATTTGGATTGGATTTTGAATGCATTATCTTTTGGAGGAGAGTGTACTTAGATTGTGACGAATCTTGTGAGGCCTTGCACATCTCTTTTTGCATGAATTTAAGTTTCTTTTGGTGTCTTGATCGAGGACGATCACCCTCCTCCCAAGCTTATTGTTGGTCCCAGATCAGAGTACAAACAATGTGCAGCGGAAATAATTAATCATTGAAATACACTCTAAGTATAGCAGTTCAGTTTCGATCACATTTTGTGGTTAATAGGTTCTTGTTTTGAAATACAGATTAAGTTTAGCCTGCAGATTAGAATAACAGTTTTACAAGTTCGAACTGTAAACAGTTTATACGCAGTAAGTATTGAAGGTTTCAAAATATCTTAGAAGACTCTAAAGTGCGAAATGTAAAGAAAACTGTAAACGACACAGGATATTATAGTGGTTCGGAGCCTTAAGTCCTACGTCCACTCTTCAAATATCAGATTCGGTAATTCACTAAGTTATGAAGATACAAACCTCACAATCTATAGCT
>JAPKLW010008320.1:0-13556 GCA_026898455.1 Plectranthus barbatus | reverse complement strand
GACAATTAAGGGATAAGTTCCGCCAGTAGGAACCATCAGTGAGCTTGAGATACCACTTAAATAAAAACAACTAAGAGCTTGGACTTAGTCGTAATCAGCATCCTCCAGAAGATCAAGAATAGAATGAGAGCTGGGACTCATTCTTCCTCATCATTGGGGCTCACATCAATCTCCATAAGACCGAGTTTGATGCACAACTCCTTGAATCTTGCTTCTGGAAGGGGTTTGGTGAAGATGTCAGCCAGTTGATCTTCAGTTCTGATGTAGTCTACGCTGACATCCTTCTTCTCGACATGATCACGTATGAAGTGATGTCGAATGTCTATGTGCTTGGTTCTGGAATGATGAACCGGATTCTTCGTGATGCACATAGCACTGTTGTTGTCGCAATAGATGGGTACACAGCCAGTGTCCACCTCATAGTCTTCCAGTTGTTGCTTGATCCAAATAATTTGAGCACAGCAACTGGCAGCGGCAACATATTCAGCTTCAGTGGTAGATGTAGCAACTGAGTGCTGCTTCTTGCTAAACCAACTGATTAGCTTGTGTCCTAAAAACTGACACGTACCACTGGTACTCTTTCGATCTATACGGCATCCAGCAAAATCTGAATCTGAATATCCAATGAGTGTAAGCTCATCATTTTTGGGATACCATATTCCAAGAGATTCAGTCCCCTTCAGATATTTCACTATCCTTTTGGCAGCTTCCATGTGTGACCTTTTCGGATTGGCTTGAAATCTGGCACACACTCCGACTGAGTAGGAAATGTCGGGTCTGCTGGCAGTGAGATAGAGAAGTGATCCAATAATTCCTCGGTAAACGGTAGGATCAACTGATTCACCTTGTTCATCGAGAAATATCTGACAGCTGGTGCTCATTGGTATCCTTAGGGACTTAGTTTTCTCTGGGCAATATTTCTGAATTAAGTCCTTGGTATACTTCCGTTGACTGATGAAAATCCCATCAGTTGACTGCTGGACCTGGAGTCCTAGGAAGTATGTTAATTTGCCCATCATACTCATTTGAAATGACGTCTGCATCAGTTGAGAAAACTTCTCGCAGAGAGATATATTCCTTGATCCGAATATGATGTCATCAACATAGATCTGCACCATTAGCATGTCACTTCCATCCTTGAGAAGGAAGAGAGTCCTATCAATCTTCCCTTTCCGAAATCCATTGCTGATAAGGAATTGTGACAGCGTTTCGTACCAAGCCCTGGGCGCCTGTTTCAATCCAGACAGGGCCTTTCTCAGCTTGTACACTTTGGTGCCTATCTCAAAGCCTGGAGGTTGCTCGACATAAACCTCCTCCTTTAGCTCGCCATTCAAGAAGGCGCTTTTCACGTCCATCTGGAATACTGTGAAGCCGTGATACGCTGCATACGCAAGGAACAGCCGTATCGCCTCCATTCTTGCAACTGGTGCGAAGGTCTCGTCGAAGTCGATGCCTTCACACTGCCTGTAACCTTTGGCGACTAAACGAGCTTTGTTTCTGACCACAGTGCCATTCTCATCTCGCTTGTTCTTGAAGACCCACTTGGTGCCAATCACTGACTGGTGTGATGGTCTCTCCACCAAGTCCCAAACATTATTGCGAGTGAATTCAGCAAGCTCTTCTTGCATGGCATTAATCCAATCAGCAGATTCTAGCGCAACTCCTATGGAAGTAGGTTCCATTTGAGAAATAAAGCAACTTAGGAGCGCACTGCCGTGTCGAGTCTGGACTGAACCTTCCGGATCACCGAGAATAGCATCGGATGGGTGATCCCTCAGCCATTTGGGAGGACCAGCGACTGCTGGTGCCGGCTGTGAAATAGGTTCTTCTGTTCTGATGACTGGTGCTTCCACATTTTCACCAGTCGGAGCTGGAACTGCAACTGGTGGTTGACCTTCACCAGTCGGAACTTGAATTGCAACTGGTGGTTGACCTTCACCAGTCGGAACTTCTTCATCAGCTTCATTGTCTGACTGACTTCTCGAACCTTCACCAACGATGTCAGTATCAGCTGGTACCTCCATTCCAGCTGGTTCATCGTTGTCTTCTGGCTCAAAGATTCCAGTCGGAATTCCCCCTTGATTTTTGCTAGATCCACTCAGGGAGATTGAGTGTAAGGTCTCAGCAAGGTCATTTGCATCACCGACCTTCCCGGTTTGCTGATGGGCAACCGAGGGGACTGGTTGTGAAGATGATCCAGTCATAGGTCTAGTCGAACCAGTTGGTTGAGTATCGGAAGAATTCCTGCCAACTGATCAACGACATCATTGACCTCAGGAACATCTTCAGCCAGTTGTCGTAAGGTCCTGCGCACTAAAGTAGCTTCATCAAAAACAACATTGCATGTTATTTCCACAAGTTTGGTGGTCTTGTTAAATACTCTATAGCCCTTGTGAGAGGGATGTCCATATCCGACAAACACACCCTCAAAGCATTTAACTTTGACTTGCCATTATTATGGATATAACATGGTGAACCGAAAGCACGGAGATGAGCTATAGAAGGCTTACGACCATAATATACTTCGTAGGGAGTTTTCTGGAGTCTTTCGTTGATCCCGCTTCTATTCTGAGTGTAGCAGGCCGTCACCAACGCTTCTCCCCAGAAACTCTGTCCTAAGCCGGACTCTGCCAGCATGGACCGGACCGCTTCTTTCAGCGTCCTGTTCCTACGTTCTGCCAGTCCATTTTGCTGCGGTTGCCTTGGTGTAGATCTTTCATGTTTGATACCAGCTTCCGCGCAAAAATCCATCAGCAGACTGTTGCAGAATTCAGTCCCATTGTCCGAACGAATCCGCTTCACCACAGCTTCTCTCTGTTTCTGAGCTTGGATGATCAACTCTGGAAGAATGATCTTCACCTCATCCTTGGTTCTGAGAAGCTTTACCCAGGTGTAGCGCGAGTAGTCATCGACTACCACCAGCGAATATCGTCGTCCTCCAATGGTTTGAGGTGCTACTGGTCCAAAAAGATCCATATGTAGCAGTTCGAGTACCTGACTGGTACTGGGGCAAACTGGCGACTGGTTCTTGAAGGACTTCTTAGTTTGTTTGCCTTGCTGGCAAGCCTTGCAAATTCCTTCCTTCTTGAACCCGCCCTTGGGAAGACCATCTACAAGATCATGCTTAGTCAGATAGTTAATAGTTTTGAAATTCAGATGACTTAACCTTTTGTGCCACAGCCAGTTTGTTTCCATGGAACTGGTGGCCACGAAGCATGAGTCAGTCTTCCCGCTATGCCAGTCGACGACATAAAGTCCTCCTTTGCGAACACCTCTCAGCTTGGTCTCGCCAGATTCCTTGTCTTTGATCTGGCACTTTGATTTCTCAAAGGTAACTGTGTACCCGTAGTCGCACAGCTGACTGATGCTCAGGAGGTTGTGCTTGAGGTTGGTGACAAGGGATACATTTATGATTCTGACATCGTCCTTCTCGATGCAGCCCTTGCTGATAACTCTGCCCTTTGAGTTATCACCGAATATGACTGGAGGTCCTTTGACCTTGGTAAGATCTGAAAATAGAAATTCTTCACCAGTCATGTGAGCGGAGCAACCACTGTCTATGATCCACTCGCTCGATCTATGAAGCTGTGTTGCATGATCCTGTACATGCAAGAAAGAAATGAGATTCATTTAGGTCCCCGATCTTCTGCGGGTCCTGCAGGGTTAGATCGCTGGATAATTCCTTTCGGAATCCAGACTTGGGTGATTTTCAGCTTGGTTTTATCCTTGCTGACATCATTAACAGTCTTTCCCTTCCTTTTGAAATAATGAATGCGTTTGGTTTTGGAAGGTGAGGTTGTGTGTGTATCTCCCTTGGAAGTACGCTTCCGCTGGGAGCTTCGGAAATGCTTTTCCGGTACATTGTGTTGCCTTGGTGGTCCCTGAGGACATGGACCACCACGGTTAGCATTCATAGCCCTTTGTGAAAACTTTTGATTGGGCTCGTGCCTCTGATAGGTGTTCCTCCTATCAGGTATTGTCCTTCTCTCAGAATTTTTCTGAGATTGGGACCCCTTGTAAGTATGCTGGTGACTGGCATACTTAAAAGGTTGTGCGTGGAATCCCTTGACAGCTGGTGCTGGCTGTCGGATCCCACTGGCAGCTGACGCTGACTTCCTTGCCTTTGAATATTTCGGCTTAGTCTGCGTCCTTGGGTGTGCTGGCGTCCTGTCAGCAGAGGATCTTGCCAGTTGAGGATTTTGTCGTGATGACTCACCTATGTATCTGGACTTATGGTTCCTATGCTGATGACCCATTCGGGACTGACTGGTATTACCAGCTGGTGCTGATGCACTTACCAGTTTGCCCTTACCCTTAGCAGTAGTGATTTGTTCGGGCTGGTTTATGCTCAAATCCTTTGTAAATCCCAACCCGGACTTATCAGAAGGCTTCCTCCAATGACTTAGAGCTGCTTCCAAGTCTTTTGAGCCTTTATTTAGAAAATTTATTCTATTTTCTTGCTCCAGAACGAGATTGTGAAAATTATCTCGCTCAGTTTTTGCAATTTGAAAATCTTGGAGCAACTCAAAGTGAGTCTTTTTCAAAGTGGCTAGCTCTTCGCTGATTGACCTCGATTTTTCAATCTCCTTGGTCAAAACAGAAATTTGATCTTTCAGTGAGGCATTTTCGCCAGCCAAGACATTCTTTATTTCATAAAATTTTAAAAATTCTTGTTGAAGAATGTCTATTGTGACAGCTTCTGAGTCGGAGCAACGCGACTCAGAATCGTCTAAAATGTGAGAAGGCATAATATGCATTAGGGGAGCTGATGATTGTACCTGATCATCAGCTGCAAGTGCCTCTTCACTGTCAACACTTCCTTCAGCTGATTCTTCACCGAAGGCTGCCATAAGTGCCAGTAGAGCTTCCTCTTCTGACTCTTCATCTGACTCATACTCTCCGTCGTCATGGTCAGGAATGTCAGGAACTTCTGTCCTGGTCAGCATAGCCTTGGCAACGGCTTTCGATGCACGCTCTTCGAAGAGCTTCTTCAGTCTTTCCCGCTCATCTTTATCCACCTGTGGACATTCAAACTTAAGATGATCAGGGGATTGGCACTGATAGCAAGCACGGGGAGCTCTCTTGACGAATTTTCCGTCAGTTGAGCTTAGAGATACTCCCTGTTTCGACTTGGCTTTCTCCAGGAGAACGGCCAGTCTCTTCATCTGTTGCTCAAGGTCAGCGATAGAGCTCTCGCTGTCTTTTGAGTTAGATTCCGATGTGGCTGGGATCTCTTTCTTCTGGTTGTGCTGGGCAGCAGGTCTGTCAGCATGGAAGGGCTTCTTGTGCTTCCATTTGAAGTCCTTCTTGACGAAGTAAGCTTCGTCTTGAGCTTTGATGCTGGGGGATCCCATGTTCCGGATGGCCTCATTCTTGTTTACTATCTGGATATCCCACTCGTGTGCCTGCAATTGAGCAAATAACTCCTTGGGAGTCATCTTGGACAGGTCCTTCTCCTTCAGAGCTGTGGTCTTCACGAACCAGTCCTCCTTGGGCATCTTGGACAGGATCTTGGCATTAAGATCTTCATTTGAGCACTTCCTGTCCAGTGACTTTAGCTCGCTGACGATGGCGTTGAATCTCGCCTCCATCTCCTTGATGGTTTCTCCAGGCAGCATCTGGAAGGACTCGTACTTGTCCACTGCAACCTGCAATTTGTTGCGTTTCATTTGATCAGTTTCTTGACATAGACTATCAAGGTAATCCCATACTCCCTTGGCATTGTCAAACTGGAGGGCTTCCTCCATCAGCGACTCTGGAAGAGAAGCCAGGATCAACTCGTGAGCAATGGAATCCAACTGATTCCGCTTCCTGTCCTCGGCGTTCCATTCGCCTTGAGGCTTTGGGATCACAGCAGCTGGACGATCTCCTAGCTGGTGCTGTATCATGGTGATCTCAATTGGCCCTTTCTCCAGCACATCTTTCATTTCCGGATGGATGCTCTTCAGAGAAATGAGTGACCTCTTTCGCCATATGTCATGCTTCTCAGTCTTGTAGTCGAGTAGCTTCGGAGTATTCATCTTCGTGTACCTGAGCTAATCAACAGACAAACAAAAGAGTGCAAGAAAACGTGGATCTCGGTCCTAAGCGACTCAGAAACAATCGGTCTATAAGAACCGACTGCTCTGATACCACTTGTTGGTCCCGGTTTTTCAGAGTATAAAACGTTTGCAGCGGAAATAATAAAAGAGTAAACGTTTTCTTGCACTTGCTGGTTAACCAACTGACTGGGACCTGTCAGCTGGTGATTCAAAACTTTGAATATTTAGGCCTTGTTTACACAGTTATCAGTTTTCAGAGTATACACCAGCACTTGGGTGTTGGGTTTAAAGTAAGAATGTAATGCAGAAAACTGATAAAGACAAAGGATTTATAGTGGTTCGATCAACTGATCTACGTCCACTCTCCAGTCGTAGCACTGGAAATTCACTAAGAGTAATCAGGTACAAGAGTCCTACGATCTATCTCTAGCTGGTGAATGCCTCGTCCACCAGTTCACTAGATCAACCGCTCCCGGCCTTGTTTCCTTCTTCAACTCTGATCAGCTGGTGGAGTGCGAGCACGTCACTTCAACCTCCACAGCTTCACTGGGTGTTTAGTTCTCCCAAGAACGTAGCTTCTCAATAAGGCAAACTGCCCGTGATAACTCAAGTGCTGGCTGGCACAAGAGCTGCTGTGAACTTCCTCGGAAGAGAAAGAGCACCAAAGAGATCAGTAACTTACAAGCTGGAAGCTTGAAGTCTCGTGTTTGAATAAATCAACACACGGTAAGCTTTAAGAAAAGCCTCGAAAGTGTTTTGCTTGCTTGCAATAAAGTTTCAGACTTTCGGTAGTTGAGCGAGGGAGAAGATTATTGAATGTCAGGAAGCAAGCGTCTTAAATGTTGGTGGTTCCGACCTATTTATAGACGCGGGATCCCATTCAAATCTTCTAGCCATTTGGACACATCCGGAAAAGGTCTCTGTCCTCGCATGTCCTTCTGACGGCGGCAGGTATGTTTTTCCGGAAAGTGCCATACTTTTGTCCGCTTTATCTGACATTGATCTCTTTATGTCAGAACGGCACTATTCGTCAGTACGAGGAATCGAGACTGGTGTCTTGTAACTGATGGACTTTAAGGTATCCTCCTTAAAGTCATACTCTGTCAGTTAATTCCTCGACGAATCTTCTTTTTGTCTCTAAGACTCTGGGAGATAGAATCTGGAATTCTGCTGGTAACATCCGACTGGTAGATCATTCTGGTGATCTTGTGCTGGCAGTCTCTGCTGGTGACTTGCGCTGGCACAATCTAAGTCTACCAATATGTCTGATGTTAACTCTTGGAATCTCCCATGACTGGTGGCTTCACCGCTGGTGAATAGTGTCAGTGAGAACACGTATTCTGCTGGTAGGATTTGTCAGCCGCCTGCTGGTGAAATCCTTCCCAACTGGTGAACAGTAACCAGTCATTGGCTCTTCTCATGCTGGTGAACAGTGTCAGCACGAGTCTTTGCCAGCCGCCACCTAATGAAACCCTTCCCGACTGGTGAACAGTAACCAGTGGTAAGCATGTCTCATGCTGGTGAACAGTGTCAGCATGAGTCTTGATCAGCTGCGACTTACAACTCAAAAAGACCTAAACAGGACTTTACATTTGAGAACTAGAGCTATCTAGAGACAACTGACGCTGGTAGGACTTAGGATTTGATCCACCAAAACTAAGATCTATACAAGTAGCTACTGAGGGAGGGAAACTTAGACAAATTTCCCAACAATTTCCCCCTTTTTGGTGCGATCAAAGCCTAACCAGCGAGCACTCAGCTGATGAGGAAAGTTACAGAAGATTTCAGGGTTTTACAAATAAGCCTATCAGATCTAAACCCATGAAACTACTTCCTCACATCAGCTCTAACTAAAATCTTCCCCCTCAAACTAAGAGGGATATTGCTCGTTTAAAATATGAAAATTGAGATCAGAGCAAAAATAGATTTTAAAGTATGTAGACGAGTGCTGGTGCTGATTACACTGGATGTGTAAGTTCAGCTGGTAAGTAAATACTTGACAATTGTTGGACAACTAGAGATTGTCATCAACTTGTCAGTCAGCATTCCATTAAAGATGTAGCAATTACAAGTACAGGAGTGATAACTGACTAGTCTAGCTGATAAGCATTTACTTACAACAAAATAGAGAAACTAGACTATGGCTTGGATGATGATCCTGGTGATTGAGTTTTAGCACTTGTGATAGACCTCAGGATCGCAGTAAGCTCGGCCATGTCTTGTTCTCTCTTCAGCCTTTCCTCAGCAGCAATCCCTCTCTCTTCCTCAGCAAGTCGGGCTCTCTCTGCTTCAGCCTGTGCTCGCACCCTTTCCCCCTCTTGGATCCGCGCCAAAAAGGTGGAGACACCGGCGGTGACGGAGTCCATTTGTTGAGCAATTTCAGTTCGGAAGGTGGCGAAGCGCTGATCCATCCTGGCATCAATGAGGGCAAGAAGTTGCGCAGGAGGATGGATCTCGGAGATTGGCTGCGCTGATACTTCCAGAGAAGAGGAAGGCACATCAGTTGCGGAAGGAGCCATTGTTGGTTCAGATTCAGCTGATTCTTCCATTGGGGCTGGCTCCTCGGCTGGCACTGCAGCTGCAGCTGGTTCCTCCGCCAGTACTTCGACTGCTGCTTCTGCTGGCTCCACGACTGGCACTGCTGCTGGAGCTGGCTGGACTTGTTCAAAAACGGGTGGGGCTGTGAATTCCACCACCTGCCAGTCCATAGAATCAGGGACTAGATCGCCCAAGACAGTAGGAACAGGGGGGACGGCAAGGGTCAGCCACCAACCACGAGAGGGATCCTCCTCTACGAAGTGGTCTACCAGCAGAGCGCTGGCAGCCATGTCGAACAATATAGCATGGTAGGGAGGGATCCTCGGAAGATCGACCAGTATGCGGATGCGTCTGAGCGCGTAAACCATCTGGTAGCCGCGGCTGGCTAGGTGGAACTGGAGAAAAGGTAACTTCACCAATTTCGGACGCGGGAGGTCGGAGGTGCCAGTCAGTTTCCGGTAGTCAGCTATCTTCTTCAAACGGCGCTTGATCCGCCTGGTCGAAAGCTGCTGGGGGTTCTCAGCATCAGTGTCCATGAACGCATGAGCCCACTCCTCCTCCGCTCTCCAGTAGCCAAGTCCGAGCCGGGCATAGAGTACTGAGCGCTTTTCCACAGTTAATCGGCGCTCGCATCGGTCAAAGATCTTCCACCTCCGGAACTCCCTAAATAGCTCCGGATTCACTCTCCACAGATATTGGAAATCTGCAATCATCTCGTCATCCACGGCACTCTCAACTTCCGCCGTGATGTTCTCTGCATACTCATACAGAGTAGAGTTGTAGTATTCCACTGGCTGCAGGGGCAGGCACCAGTCAAAAATTCTTGAAGCATAAACGGACTGGTGGGGGAGGCCGCTGGTCGGGATTATGTTGAAGATTGAGAATTCAGGCACCCTGGAATTATAAAATGCCATCTCCCCGCGGTGCTCCCACCGGTGCACCCCTGTCACTTGAGCCTGAAGGTCGTCCTCATCGATCAGGTGGATGTAGTGAATGCTGATCATGTAGGACCTTCTTTCTCGTCGCTCAGCGCGTCCTGGTGCTGATGAGGATGCCGCTGGTCGTCCCGAAGATGTTGAGGCTTCAGAAGATTTTGGACGACCGGCATGAGCACGAGCCTCAGCATCAAAATCAGGGAAAAGGTCCCTCGGCTCCATCCTCTGCACGCTTGAGCGCTGTACCACTGGTTTATCAGCAGCCTCTCCACCAGTAGTCACCTCCATCTCGGTGGCCTGCTCCACCTCTACCGCTTTCTCCTCTGCCTCTTCGGATTCAGAACTGACATCCGAGAAGCTCGCCAGTTTTTCCGGGGTGGTCGCCCGCTCCTCTACTCCTCCACTGGCTTCCCCTTGCGTCGCCAGTGGGACTTCTTCATCACCTCCACCACCCCCTTGCGCGGGTGGAGGGACTTCAGCGGTTTCCTCCTCCGGTTTGTACTCATCCACAAGGGATAGTACGTCCTCGTCAGCGCCCATCACCAGCAGGTGAGTAAAGGATTCATCGGATAAGATCTCGCCTGGTGCTGGTGCTGGTGGCACGGTACTTGTTGAAGTCTCGGGGACTCCCCATTTACCCTTGGTCACCTGGTGCAATTGGTCGGCCAGTTGCTCCTGGCGCCTGGCCTCGGCCTCAGCCTTGATTTTTGCAAATCTTTCATCACGGGCTGCCAGCTCAGCCTCTCTCTTCTGCTGGGCGACAATGGCTCGCAGCCTGGATTGTGCTTGTTTCTTCTTGATAATAGAGGCGTGCTTCGCCTTCTTGGTCTCTGCAGCCTCCTTCTGGGCTCTGGTCTGGATTCGCTTCCTCTTGCGAGTCATCCTCTCGAGGGTCTCCTCCTCAGTCAGTCCCAAGACGGACTTCTTGACTGGAACTGAGATCTTTCCAGACGCAGGATCATAAGCAACAGCTTGCGGAGGCTGCTGGTGCTGGTGGGTCTTCGGCTTCTTGCGGGATGGAGGCTTGGTGGCTGGTACCAGTTGTACTTCTCGAGGATGAACGCCAGTAGCCTCAGCCACCGCTTCCTCCATCGTAGCGAAGAGAGACTCCGTCTCTAGTTTTCGCTTCAACTCCGCCTTCGCCGCTGCTGACAGTGGGAGAGCCACAGCTGGCACTTGCTCCCCCAGGTCTTCTGAATCCTCTTCAGAAACGGCCTCATCAGGGTTCACTGCCTTCTTGCCTTTCAACCTGCGCGGCTTCTTGTAATCGGGGTCAGCCTGCTTGACCTTGGAGACTGGTATAAAGTCTGAGGGGACCAGTCTCTCCCCTTGGTCAACGCCTCCACCCATCTCCACTTCCAAGATGTGGCTGATCCGCAGCCCGAACGAGACTGCGTGGGAAAACTTTCCTTCAGTCGGCACGGTGATGTTCCGCGCTACATTCTCCAGCAACCTGCCAAAAAAGAATTCGGCCCAATTGCCCTGAACTCCATCCACCAGGGCACACATCACCGAGAACTTCCGCAGGCTTAACTCAGCGTACGAGCTGACCTCACATTGTAGCATGCGAACTACAATGTCGCACACCATCTGCCAGTATTCTTCCATCTCGGACTTTTTCATGCCAGTCCGGAAGACGGTGACTTCTTCCTTCTTCCATTGCGCCCACCTCCTCCGGAATTCCACCGTATCATCCTGATGATACGTGGCCACTTCCTCTCCTTCATTCCTCAGTCCGAAGAGATCGGCGAGGTATTCCGCGGTGACGGTGATCAGGTGGCCGAACACCGATGTAGTGAACGACTTCCTGTCGTCAGCAATAACCGCCCTAGCATAGAACTCCGCAACCATATGAGGATGAAAAGTGCTGGGGGTCGCCGTGAGGTACGGTCGGAGCTGTTCTCGGTCGATCATCTCCATCAGCTCCTCCCCGAAATGTTTCAGGGCCAATTTCTCATTCAAAATTTTCTCTTTTTGGACCTGAGCAGCCCTTATCTGTGCGTTGGAGAGTTGATGTCGGGTCGGCGGTCTATTCAGCTGAACCAGTCTGGCAAAAGGATGGCTATAATCAATATCCTCTATCTTTACAATGCCAGTATACGTTGGCATATGAGCTTCAGCGAGGGGTAAGTCGAGAGACTCTGAGGATGATGAAGTAGAGGGGCTATCAGCAGGAGGTTGCGAAGAAGACGCCATGACTTCAGAAAATATCAAAGGAATTTTGAGAGAATTTGAACAGAGTTAGGGTTCTGAAAATATGAGGGATCGTAAAGGTTAACCCGATGAAGGAGATCGGGTATTTATACGAAGGGCCATGCAGGATTAAACGACCGAGATGAAGTCTCAGCAAGTAAGGATCGACGGTCATCAGCAGGCCCGCTTCCCGGTGGTGACGTGCGCGGTCGTGCTGACGGGCGCCACGACGTGGAGCTGACATGGCACACGCCGATTGGTCGCAAATGTCCTTTTGACCGCGCAGTCACTGTGCGCATTAAATGTGGCATTAAATGCCGCATTAAATTCTGAGGTACGCACACGCAAGAGGATTTGAACAATCCCGCCAATTCTGCGACAGCTGGCACGACTCTTGGACTTCAAGAGATCGTCAGTTGAGAGCTGGGACTCAATTGGTCATCAGTAATATAACTGGTCATCAGTAGGATATGCCAGTTGATCACTTCCCCCTGTCAGCATGGCCTCCTTACCAGTTGACAACTGGTACTTACGACTGGCTCCCGAGTACTTGGATAAATTGAGAGCTGGGACTCAATTTCATCAGTCGTAGGAAATTCGCCAATTGTCTGCTGACAACTTGAAAGATTAAGAAAATTGAGAGCTTGGACTCAATTTTATTCCGCATTATCTTCTCTTCAAGAAATCCACCCCTCATCATCGCTTGAAATTGGGAGCTGGGACCCAATTTCGCTTCAACTGATGGTTTGTGCTGACAACTTCGGAATGAGAGCTGAGACTCATTTCCTTAGACAATTAAGGGATAAGTTCCGCCAGTAGGAACCATCAGTGAGCTTGAGATACCACTTAAATAAAAACAACTAAGAGCTTGGACTTAGTCGTAATCAGCATCCTCCAGAAGATCAAGAATAGAATGAGAGCTGGGACTCATTCTTCCTCATCATTGGGGCTCACATCAATCTCCATAAGACCGAGTTTGATGCACAACTCCTTGAATCTTGCTTCTGGAAGGGGTTTGGTGAAGATGTCAGCCAGTTGATCTTCAGTTCTGATGTAGTCTACGCTGACATCCTTCTTCTCGACATGATCACGTATGAAGTGATGTCGAATGTCTATGTGCTTGGTTCTGGAATGATGAACCGGATTCTTCGTGATGCACATAGCACTGTTGTTGTCGCAATAGATGGGTACACAGCCAGTGTCCACCTCATAGTCTTCCAGTTGTTGCTTGATCCAAATAATTTGAGCACAGCAACTGGCAGCGGCAACATATTCAGCTTCAGTGGTAGATGTAGCAACTGAGTGCTGCTTCTTGCTAAACCAACTGATTAGCTTGTGTCCTAAAAACTGACACGTACCACTGGTACTCTTTCGATCTATACGGCATCCAGCAAAATCTGAATCTGAATATCCAATGAGTGTAAGCTCATCATTTTTGGGATACCATATTCCAAGAGATTCAGTCCCCTTCAGATATTTCACTATCCTTTTGGCAGCTTCCATGTGTGACCTTTTCGGATTGGCTTGAAATCTGGCACACACTCCGACTGAGTAGGAAATGTCGGGTCTGCTGGCAGTGAGATAGAGAAGTGATCCAATAATTCCTCGGTAAACGGTAGGATCAACTGATTCACCTTGTTCATCGAGAAATATCTGACAGCTGGTGCTCATTGGTATCCTTAGGGACTTAGTTTTCTCTGGGCAATATTTCTGAATTAAGTCCTTGGTATACTTCCGTTGACTGATGAAAATCCCATCAGTTGACTGCTGGACCTGGAGTCCTAGGAAGTATGTTAATTTGCCCATCATACTCATTTGAAATGACGTCTGCATCAGTTGAGAAAACTTC
>JAPKLW010008319.1:0-13556 GCA_026898455.1 Plectranthus barbatus | reverse complement strand
TTATCATTATGTTTATTGGTTTCTTAAATCGTTTAAATTTTTTTTTTTACAAAAATATTATGAATGAATAATAGTATGTGTATGTAAAGCGTCACATTTGTATATTTTGTCCACATAAATTAAATTATTTACACAATTTTTCGTCATTCATGAGCAAAAGTGAAACCATCACATATTTTAATAAGTTCTAAACTTAAACAACATTCGGTTAATGGAAATTGTTTCTAAAACCACACAAAAGCATAAAATCATTTGTCAGCACAACATTTCATTCTAATCCTGGATCTGGAGTAAGTCATTAACAAACTTCCCAACATCAACTGCACTAATCTCTTCTTCAGCCTCGATGTATTCTTGGCTTTCATTCTCATTTTTCAGCGAACAAGCATTATTTTCCGATAATAGGAGTGTGCAGGTATATTTGGCGCGTAGGTATCTGCTTCTCCTTTGCGCTCATCTGGTTCATTGGTTTGTGGTGGTTCCTCGGTAAAAATGTCTTCATCATCTGATGGTCTAGGACGCTTACTACCTGCATTTGTGAAATTATTTTGTTTTTTGGGTGCTATCATTTATCAGCTAAACACATAGTTTATGTTTTGGAACAATAAAACATATATCATGAAGACAGGCATATTGGTTAAATGACATTAAGGTAACATAAAAATGATAAACGTATGTTTTGCATTGCATTATTCCAATAAATTGAAAAATGATATTGGAATGTAAAATTAATGATATTTAATCAACTAATAAATGACAATGCTACACTAATTTTAATTATAATTTTTCTTCCCCTTTTTTTTCCGTATAATGACATACTATACACATAAAAATGATATTCGTAAACCTGATCATTATAGATAAACTAGATGTCAAATTTGATACGATATATTTACTGAGTAGTGAATTTTTAAAAATTTACAAAATTTTCAGTATAACGATAATTATTCAGTTGTTTTTTTTTTTTTCCGCAAATTCTTCATTCCAACTTATTCTTGATTTTCGTATGACGAAATTGTTTCGAAAATGAAAAACTCAAGAAATCGTACCTGATGAAGATGCGCCCGCGGTTGTTTTTGGTGCCGTTCCTGAAGATGAAGCACCCAAGGTGGTCTTTTTCTTCGGACCCATGATTTTTGGGGGATTGTTGTAGTCGGATTTCCGTTCTGAAAAAGATTGTTTGAAGCCCTAGTTAAAATATGAGTGTAACGACGCAATGCATCAGTTTTCTGGTTTTTGTCGATGTTTTTAAAACTAAAATTGCGATCATATTTAGTAGAAAAAATGATAGAACTCACCGGATTTTGTAGAGTATTCGCCGTCGAACTTTGAGCAGTCGAGGTGTGAGGTTTCTTCGATTTTTTCACTAGTTGAAAAAATCTTGACCTAATTTTTGTTTTTTTGAAATCATTAATGACAACCAACAAACAAGCTAAATATTTGATTAAATTTGTCTAGATCGTGGGTTGATCCTAATTGGTAACTGTCCCCATAAATTTCGACTTTCAGTTTTTAATTGTGCGGTTTTTTTTTTTTTTCCGTTTATGCCCTTTAAATGACAAAAACTAGCTTATTTAATGATAGACGGAAAGATTTAATCTGGAACGTTGATTTACAAAATGGATGGTTAGATTTTGTTCTCTGTTCATTCACATATACCTGTTCAGCCTAGATCACTCCCCTATATATATATATATATATTTGACATTTGCAATTACGAAGGCAGCCCACGATTTCTTCAACGGAACGCCATTTTCTGGTGAACTCTTCAAGTCACCATTCTATCACATTTATACTCCTTCATCAATTCAGGGAATTATTCTTAAAATTTTGAGACGCTTCGACTAGAATTCTCACACTATAAATAGATGTAGGATTTCACTCTTCTAACTCACCAAGCAAAGATCATTTTTCTTGAGCTCTTCAAGGTAGAAATACCTTCCTTTCTTAGTGTATTCTTCATTCTTTAGCTTAGCATTTGGATTTTTGGGTGTAGGGGAAAAAAAGAGGGTGATGGGTGTTTTCAACGGCTTCCGGCGAAGGAGTGGGTACGACGCACGGTGGAGAAGGGAGAGGGTGACAACGGTGGTGGTGGCGTTGTAGGGGTTTTTTTTGTTTTGTTCAAAAAAAAAAAGAAGAAACAGGGGAGAGAAGAGAGGAGAAGGGGGACGGCTGGGACATGAATGAGTGGAGGAGGTTAGGTGTAGGTTGAAGATATAAGGGTAGCAAATTTTCTTTATTTGGGTTTGGGTCATTTTTCTAAAAAAAATACATATTTATGATGGGCTCATTCTTTATTTATGGTCAAGTGGGCTATGGTGAAATCATGCATTATTATTATTATTATTATTATTCAATTAATTTTTATTTTAATTTAGTTTATTATGATTTAGGCGGCGCGTGGAACTAACAACTATTTCTTCGATTTTCAAAACAAAGTTCAAGTCAAGGTGGGGATCTATGTTTGGTACATTCAAGTTTATCCATGTTATGCTTTTATGCAGGTACCTACGATTTAGCCGACGGGCTAACCCCGAGATAAGCCGACAGGCTGCCCATGTGTTCTATTTAGCCAAATGGCTGCCTACATTTACATTGTTATGATTGTATAGCTTGGATAAATGTGATCACCACTGAGTTAATAACGCTCACCCCAAAGTTATTACTCCCTCCGTCCCGGTGAAGTAGTCCCTTTTCTTTTCGGCACGGGAATTAAGGGTTGTGAGTGTAGTGGAATTAATATTTTATTGGTGAGTGTGAAACAGGTTGCCATTTTAGGAAAATGGGACTATTCTATGGGACAAACAAAAAATGAAAGTGGGACTACTTCAATGGGACGGAGGGAGTACTATTTTTGAGGTTAAATGTTGGACGATGGGCTAGTGGCGGATGATGGACGAGAAATTTAAATAAAATATTTATTTTTCCTTTATGTTATTTTGAAAAGAAAATAGTTTATTTTGTAAGTTTATATTAAATTAAAGTGACGCACCCATTTTATTCAAGTATTCTCTATTATTTTACTTCACGAAAATTGGGGCGTTACACGAACTATCATTGTATGCATGTTTGATTAATTGAATTATTTTCCCTTTCCCTTCGTAGTTTGTGAAATCTATGTTTATTCATAATCTTGAGTTTGCTGGCCACATCTTAGGATTAATTAGTTGATTACTTGAGACGTAACTGTAATGGTTTTCAATGGAAAGAGATTTTCACAATATAATTTGATTTCTTGTCGTAACTGAAGGAGATAAGTTATAGGAATAGATCCGTAGAATTATGGAGTTAATTAGTTCATCTTGAGACCGAGCGGAGATAGGTAATTAATTAATCTACTTTACGAATTTTCCAACAAACAAGTTCATAATACTTTTTCTGATGTTTCACTACGAAGAGGAATTAAATTGGGAATTAATCAATTCATTCATCCATGTCATACTTGATAGGTAGATATCCCTGGAATCTGTACCTCTCATAATCTTTCATCAAAAGTATTTCAATTTCCTGTTTAATTTTAATTTGCAAGTATTACGATTTTCGAAACAGCAAAACCAAAATTTGATTTTTTCCTAACCAGTATTTTGAGAACTTACGTTTTAGTATTTAAGGTTTTTCGTTACTTCTTTCCCCTGGGATTCGATAATTTTATTTGCCACTATATTATTAGCTTTGCTAAGTCACTGTTAAAAATTTTAGTGATCAAATTTTGGCGCCGTTGCCGGGGATTGAATAAAAATAATCTTATTATTAATTCTGTGATCGAAATACTAATTTAGGCTGTAATTTTCGTACTTTTCTTTGAATTTTCGTACTTTTGTTGTTCACGTCGATCGACGTGACACCCACGTCGATCGACACAGTTATCACTTCCACGTCGATCGACGCCCATTGTTTGTTTTCCAGAAATTCAAATTTTCAAATTCATTCTGTTTCAATTTGTTTCCGTTTACCTCACTACCTCCTTTGCTGTACAGGTAGTGCATGAGTACGAGAGCTAAAGGAAAGGACCCACTCTATTATTACCCGGACATTGAAGCCACTTGCAGAAAGATCCGAAGGAATAAGCGTGCTCAGGAAAGCTCGAGTAATCAAGCGATGGACGATAACATACCACCGCCAATTGTTCAACCACCTCCACCAATGCTAACTGCAGAGGAGCAAGCTGTGCTCCTCCAAGAAGTCCAAGCCATGAGGGCACAACTCCAACAACTAAACCTGGAAAGAGACCTCGAGAGGAACAATCCGAATAATAGGGATCTTCGCCGCAACCCACTATTTGAGGACAATCCCGATAATGAAGAGGATGACAATCAGAATCCGCCAGAGGAATCTGACGATGAGGAAGAAGAGGAGGCTATGCAGAACTGATATAAACCCCGGTTTAGGGAGACAGACTTCAGAGTTGGCATCAATGCCAACAACTTTGAGCTGAAGACCGGGTTGGTACATATGGTGCAACAAAATCAATTTGGAGGAAGAGCTACTGAGGATCCTTATGCACATCTGGATAAGTTTCTTATGCTCTGCAATACTGTCAAATTCGGAGGAGTCAGCAAGAGTGCCATCCGAATGCGTCTGTTCGCATTCTCTCTGAGGGATAAGGCACAGTCTTGGTTCACTGCACTGGATAAAGAAAGTATTAGTACATGGACTGAACTGCGGAATGAATTCCTGGAAAACTTCTTCCCTCCAAATGTCATCAGGCAGAGAAGGAAGGAAATCATCAGATTCGCTCAAAGACCTGATGAGAGCTTTAGTGAGACATGGGAGCGGTTCATATAGCTACTGAGATCTTGCCCCGGACATGGCTTTCCACCAGGAGAACAGGCAGAAGCATTCTACGAGGGACTCAATGATAAGACCGTCAAGTTGGTGGACACCACACTAGGAGACACCATCATGATGAAAAGCAGAAAGAAGGCCATGGAATTCTTCCAGAAGATGGCCAACAACACTCAACGGTGGTCCTCAAGTCGAACTCGGCCTATGAAAGCGGTCGAGAAAGTAGTGGAGAAAATTGCCGAACAACCTGATTTGGCAACCGAGTTGAAAAAGCTAAAGGAAGAGTTCGCTGCACTGAAGCAAGAGAAAACAGTTGCTGCAGTAGAGACAGTGCAAGCTCCACCTGAGGGGGATGGTGCCGAGGTAAACTTCATCCAAAGAGGTGGTTATCAAAATAACTACCGAGGAGGATATCAGCAACACAATCAACAGCATAACCAGCCCTATACTTATAATCATGCGAGGAATCACCCTGGATTTTCCTACGCGAACCCTCAAGCCGCGGAGCAGCCACCACCGGGATTTGCTGTACAAGATGGAGTTGTAGTGGAGAAGAAGAAGCCTAATCTCGAGGAGATTCTGGCCAAATTCATGCAAGGCTACACTGATAAGGTAGCCAAGCTGGAGCAAGAAATCTCGAGCGTGAACACTAAGGTTGATCAGGTGCAGAAGCATGTGCAGATTATAAAAAACCAGGTCAGCCAGATTGTCGATGCCCTCGGAGCTCAACACAAGCCGAGACAACTCCCGAGCAACACTTAGGTCAACCCCAAGAATCAAAATCAGAGGAACCAAGTGAATGCCATAACTCTGAGAGGGGGAAAATCGTATGCAGGGCCAAAGCAGGCAGGGAAAGAAGCCGAGCAGGAAGAAGAAGCCATCGCAGACGCAGCCCCATCAATCGACGCGGGGTCTCCGTTGATTGACACAGAACCAAAGGCCACGTCGATCGACGTCCACTCCCATTTCACCACTTAAGAAACCTCATTTGCCATATCCGCAGCGGTTTGCCAAGACAAAGATGAACGAGAGGTATGCACGCTTCTTGGAAACTATGAAAAAAGTGCATATCAACATTCCATTGGTTGAAGCCCTGCAAGAGATGCCCGGATACATCAAGTTTCTGAAAGATATGGTCTCTCAGAAAAGACCCTTCTTCGAGCATGAGACGGTCAACCTGTTCGAAAAATGCAGCACCATAATTCAAAAGAAGATGCCAATCAAAAGGGAGGACCCGGGCTCCTTCACAATCTCTTGCATCATCGGAGGGGAGACCTTCGAAAAATTTCTCTGTGATTCAGGCGCATCGATCAATCTGATGCCGCTGTCAATCTTCAAACGGTTGAAGATCGGAAACATCAAGCCCACAACAATCTCACTTCAGATGGCTGATCGATCAGTGTCTTACCCGAGAGGCATCGTGGAAGATGTGCTGGTGAAGGTAAAAGATTTCATCATTCCAGCCGATTTCGTGGTGCTCGACATGGAAAAAGATCGAAACATTCCTCTGATTCTAGGAAGACCATTCTTGAAGACCAGAGGGGCATTGATCGACATTCGAGACGACAAACTGACATTCCGGGTGAATAACGAGTCAGTCACATTCTCAATCTATAAGGCGATGCAGAAGCAAAACGAAGGAAGCTATCAGGGAAGAATGCCACATGATTAACAGCTTCAACCTGGTAATGTCTTCTCCATTCGCCTCTCTCAAAAGTGAGCCGGACTTTCTGGAGAACTGCCTGCGACACTCGCTGTTTTCGTCAACAAATCTGGACGAGGTAGACGAGGAGATCTTGGATCTGGTCATGGAGCTGGATGTGCTCGAGGAGATAACTCGGGAAAAAGAAACCAAAAGAGAACCACTGCTTAGCCATTACTGCCGGAACAAACCAAAAAAACGATGGGGGAAAGCACACGTCGATCGACGCCATTGGCTCATCGATCGATGCCGCTGTGAAGTCCACGTCGATTGACGTGACACCTTCATCGATCGATGCAGACCTGGGAAAGCCGTCATCCAGCTCTGATCCACCAATTTTGGAACTCAAGATGCTTCCGGCACATCTCAGGTACGCATTTCTGGGTTCTAATGACACTTACCCTGTTATTGTTTCTGCCCTTCTTACACAGGGGGAGTTAGATAAACTACTGCGAGTTCTACGGAAATACAAGTCCGCCATCAGATGGACTTTGGGGGATATCAAGGGGATCAACCCTTCGCTTTGCATGCATAAGATCATCCTTGAAGAGGACGCCACACCGAAGAGACAAGCACAGTGACGACTGAATCCCATCATGCAAGAAGCCGTAAAGAGGAGGTTCTCAAACTCCTAGACCATGGCATGATATATCCGATTTCCGACAGCAAGTGGGTGAGCCCTACACAAGTAGTGGCCAAGAAAAGGGGGATGCAGATAGTAAAGAATGATGATGGAGAGGAAGTTTCGAAAAGACCGATCACGGGATGGCGATTTTGCATTGACTACCGAGCCTTAAACACTGCCACGTGCAAGGATCATTTTCCTCTTCCCTTCATTGATCAAATGCTTGATAGATTATCCGGTTACCCTTTTTATTGTTTTCTTGATGGTTACTCAGGGTACAACCAGATAGCTGTGGCGCCTGAAGATCAACACAAGACTGCATTCACCTGTCCATACGGAGTGTTCGCCTACTGACGGATGCCCTTTGGATTATGCAATGCGCCGGCAACCTTCCAGAGATGCATGATGGCAATCTTCCACGACTTGATCGAAGATGTCATGGAGGTATTTATGGATGATTTCTCAATTTTCGGTAGCTCATTTGATATTTGTTTGCAGAATCTGGCTACTGTACTTAAGAGATGCACCAAGACAAACCTATGCCTCAATTGGGAGAAATGCCACTTCATGGTGCGAGAGGGAATTGTGTTGGGTAATCGAGTATCAGCTGAAGGACTAGAAGTAGACCGAGCCAAAGTAATAGCCATTGAAAAGATGCCACCACCAATAAGTGTCAAAGCGGTCCGAAGTTTTCTAGGCCATGCCGGATTCTATAGGAGGTTTATCAAAGACTTCTCAAAGGTATCTCTGCCGTTGTGCAACCTGCTGGAGAAGGATGTCTCCTTTGTCTTTGATGACGAGTGCTTGAAAGCCTTTGAGAGACTATAAGAGGCACTAGTGACTGCGCCGGTCTTGACTTCACCAGATTGGGATGAGCCATTCTCATTGATGTGCGACCCTAGTGACTACGCTGTTGGGGCAGTCTTGGGGCAACTGAAGGGAAGACTCTTCTATGTGATTCACTACGCCAGCAAGAGCATGAATCTGGCTCAATGCAACTACACCACTACGGAAAAGGAAATGCTCGCGGTTGTGTATACTTTTGACAAGTTCCGGTCTTATCTGATAGGTTCGAAGACGATTGTCTACACCGACCATGCAGCCATCAGATACCTATTTGCGAAGCAAGATTCCAAGCCCAGATTGATCCGGTGGATACTGTTGCTACCGGAGTTTGATTTGTAGATCAAGGACAGAAAATGGAGCGAGAATGTGATCGCCGACCACTTGTCACGACTCGAGCCACCAGTTGAAGGGGATGATCAGCAGATGACGATCCGAGAGACGTTCCCCGATGAACAAATCTATGCTTTTAGGGATTTGAAAGAGACGTATGAGTCCAAAACACCTTGGTATGCGAATTTTGCCAACTACTTGGTCGGCGGCGTACTTCCTCCGGACTCTTCTCCATATGCGAAGAAGAAGTTTCTGCACGACGTCAGATTCTATTATTGGGAGGATCCCTATCTTTGGCGTAGATGTGCTGATGGAGTCATTCGCCGTTGAGTGCCCCAGTCCGAGTGGCAACAAATCTTCGAAGCCTGCCATTCATCTCCTAGTGGCGGCCATCATTCAGCCAACCGGACGACATTCAAAATTCTTGCAAGCAGATTCTATTGGCCATCTATCAACGAGATATGTCGTGGATGGATTACGAGTTGTGATCGCTACCAGAGGACCAGCAACATCTCGTGGAGGGATGAGATGCCACAGACTCCGGTTATTGAAGTCAAAATCTTTGATGTTTGGGGGATTGACTTCATGGGACCTTTTCCGCCATCCCAAGGGTTCTCATATATTCTACTGGCAGTGGAATACGTGTCACGATGGATTGAAGCCATACCAACAGTCACCAACGACTCCAAAGTTGTCATCAAATTCCTGCAAAAGCTCATGACGAGATTTGGAATGCCACGAGCCTTAGTAAGCGATGGGGGATCCCATTTTTGTAACAAATGGCTTGCTTCTCTTCTTGCTAGGTATGGAGTCAAGCACCACGTTACCACCCCCAAGAGAACGGGCTGACGGAGCTGTCCAACCGTGAAATCAAGAAAATTTTGGAGAAAACAGTGAAGCAAAGAAAGGATTGGGTGGCAATACTTGATGAGGCATTATGGGCATACCGCACCGCCTACAAAATGCCGATTGGGATCAGCTGATTTTTGGGAAGTCCTGTCACCTGCCCGTTGAGATGGAGCACAAGGCTTGGAGAGCAGTGAAAGAATTGAATCTGGATTGGAAGACGGCTGCAGAAGAGTGAGCTATGGCATTGAACGAGCTGGAAGACTTTAGGGATGAAGCCTACGAGAACAATGCCATTTACAAAACACGAGCAAAGAGGTTTCACGACAAGGGGATTCGCTCACATATGTTTCAATCAGGTGACAAAGTCCTCCTCTTCAAATCCCGTCTTCGCTTTATGCCCGGGAAATTACAGTCAAAGTGGGCCAGACCATACACCGTAATCTGTCAATTTCTGAATGGTGTAGTCTAATTGGCTGGCCAAGATGGGAAGAACTTCAAAGTGAACGGGCAGAACCTTAAACCGTACTACACCCCACTTCAAGTCGGAGCGGTGGAGAATTACTACTTGAATCGCCCATGAAAGTAAAGGTATTGTCGAGCTAGCGACATGAAACCAAGCACTGGTTGGGAGGTAACCCAACAGTTTACTGCTTTCTTTACTTCTGTTATTTTAATTCAGTCTAGTTGAGTCATTAGGATTTCGTATTTTCAGTAAATTTTTCGAATTTTTTTCGAGTCCTGTGCTCTGTCGGGGCCACGTCGATCGCTGCCATTTGGCATCGATCGACGTGTGTTTCTTGGCCACGTCGATCGACGTCCTTCTACGTCGATTGATGAGAGTTTTTTGTCCACGTCGATCGACGCGAGCTTTTCTGAGGCGCGAACAGAGATGGGTTTTAAACCCATTTCCCCTTATTTTTTTCTCACAACACACAAACACACGACACTCTCTCTCTCTCAAACACCCACCTCGAAAATTTTCTCCAAAAACTTGCCGCTACAATCAAAGGTACGTATCCTAGATACCTCCTCTTCGATTACTTCATGTGTTTTGAATGATTTGAGCATGATTTTGATGAAAATTGAACTTTGGAGCCCTAGTCTCAATTTTTGCCTTTTTGTCGATTTCGTTGCAACTCATCATGATTATTTGATATGGGTAGTTGTTCTAGTCGATATACTTGCTTTTGGTGAATGTGTAGCTTTGGATTTGATTGAATATGGCATTTGCTTGTTTGGGGATAATTTCGATTGGGGGGGTGATTTTTTGTTCCTGCCTTTTTTGGGATGAAATTCTCTCAATTAAGGATGGAATATGCTAGGATGGGGTATGAATTGCATGAATGTCGAACCAATTTTGCTTGGGTAGATGCATTTTGAGGATAATAGCAAATTTTTGTTGTAGTAATGTTTGGGAATTTTTGTGAAGTACCGTGATGAGTATTGACATTTTTCCTACTACCCTTGCAGTTCATTATGGACTTTCGACCCGCCTTTGCCAATCGAGCTGTAGTGAAACGATACAGAAAATTCACAAGCTCAAAGTTCACAGTCCGGCAGACACTTTACCCATGCCCTGAGACGATGAACAGGCTGGGGATTCGAGCTGATGTGGAGGCCCTATTGGAGAAAGTTAATTGGAGTGCATGGATGACAGCGAGGTGGCCGACATACCCATCGCTTGTGCTGGAATTTCTTGCATCACTTTATATCTACGAGGTTCAACCGGAGTCGGAGCCTACCACCATCTCCTTCCAACTGCTGAATGAACACTATGAGATGCCGAGGGATGTGCTAGAAGGCATTTGGGGAGTCCAAAAAGGGGGGGTGGTTTTCATCCCCCGGATTTTGACATTGCCTGATTTTGGAGCCAAATTGCAGCTGAAGCAAAGGAGGATTTACTAGAGTTCAACTCGGGAAATTTGAAAGCATCTTCCATCGAGAACCCCGTGTTCTGCTATCTTCAGAGATGCATGGGGGTGTCTATCACCAGCCGACATGAAAGCGAAAAGGCGAGAGTGGGGGAGTTGTACGCCATCTACTGCATGCTGACGGGAGAACAGTCCAGCTTCGCGGCGTTGGTCATGGACCACTGGAGGCATCAAATCAAAGCCTCCAAGGGCAACATTTGGAGCGGGGGATTGATTACCCCGATTGCGGAGCACGTGGGGATCGACTTGACCGACATTGCTGCTATCGAGGATAACAGCCGAGGACTTGGCACTGGGTATCTGGTTCGGATGTTGATGCTTTCACCCTGGGAGGCAGGTTGGTCTTTGCGGATGTCCGATGGGGACAGGTTCCCACTTCCGCAGAGGGAGCTCACGCACGTCACAGATTATCACTTCCGTGATAACTGGTTGATGAGCACACCCGCCCACATGCGGCTCGTGGTTGGATCACGTGGAGGACCCGACACCTCCAGACTTTATCACCGACCGCTGACTCAACCGTACCAGCGACCGCTGCAGACCCCCCAACAGAGCACGAGGATGAGGAGCGCGATGGAGGTGGAGAGGAGATTCCGGACCGGACCGGACCGGTGGACCTTTGTTCAGCCACTTTGCGAGAGAGTCTTCATCTTCCGGGGTGGATCTGGCAACGATCTATCAGTTCATGCAGCAGCAGGCTGTTTTGCATACGGAGGAGCACACCCGGCAGACAGACTTTCGCCAGCACGTGACCACGAGGCTCAACACCCTCGACATGCAGATGCTGCGCCTCCTCCTGAACACCCAGCCTGACTCTGTCTACCTCCGCCGCCAGCGTGAGCGCCAGGATCGCCGGCGGAGACTTCCCATGTGGCCATCTCCTAATGTAGAGATGGAGGATCCTCCTCCGGAGGAATGAGGTACCGTTTCCTTTTTCCTATCTAACTTTCAAACTTGTCCACTCCTTCGAGTGAAACAAGTTTGGGGGGATGAGGATTGGAAAAGGGAAACGTTTGTTTTATTTTATTTATTTATTTAATTTTATTTTCGATTTTTTCTTTTGTTTTCGTTTTTGTTTTTTCTGAACCATCACCATCCTTGTTCTTTTGCTTCAATGTGAATAATTGCTCTCTGCAAGGCTTTTCACTCAAATTAATATTTTGAACTCTTGATTTGTGGTACTAGTTCTGAATTGAATAGTCTTGAGCATTGTTTTAGGAGCTTTTGAACATAGGGCAGTCGGAACTACTTGTGATTATGTTGGTGTTGAGAATGATGACTTGTCTTTCCTTGAATAAGAATTGTTGATTGATAATCGAGATCTTTGCTGATTGAGAATGATAATCTGTGTGATTGAGTAGCCGATGATAGGAGCTGTTTTGCTTGATAAGTTGATCTTTGAAATATAAATTTTTGCATGATAACTGTTCAAAATTGGGTAATTTTTGAGGAGTAACAAAAATTTTAACCTTGTGTGAAATTTGAGCCATCTTCTCGTTTGATGAGTGACAAGGTTATTAGACTTACTTCCTACAATTTGACGAATTTCTCTCTTAAGATTGCATTAAGTGTGGTAATAGGGTGAAAATGATTTTAGGCATGTTCTTTCGTAGCCCATCTCCCATACACTAACCTTTAATTTCCACTTGTAGCCCCTTTGAGCCTTGAATAAATATATTTTTGATTAGAAGGGTTGATGAATAAGATGATTGTGATTTATAGGATGGTGTGAATTGTGGGATTGTGATATGAGGCCGTGTGCAAAAATAGGGGTTCCCATGGGTAAATTAAGAAAAAGTGAACATTGGTGAAAAAGAAAGAAAAGAGAAGAGAAAAATGAGAAAAACTCATATGTTGTAGTTCACAAAAGTTTGAAACAAGTTCTAAGGGACCCTGAAAATTATGAAAAGGAAGGAACAAGATTGTGCATGAGATGAGAAAAAAAAGTATGTGGTTATGATATGCTAAGGCCTTTGGGTTTAATTGTAATATTTTGTGTCACTTAGCCAAAAATATCCCACCTTTTAGGTAAGCCACATTACAACCAAATTAAGACCTTTCTGATTCCCTGAAAAGCCACACTAACAAGCAGTGGAGAGATGAGAAATTTGTCAAACCTATGGTGAGGTAAATTAAAACCTTGAATGAGTGAATCATAAACCCTTTACTTGATTGAGCGATGAGTGCAAACACTACCCGGTGAGGTTCCTCCTCAATAATTTAACAATGAGAATTTGTTTGGATTGCATGACTTATGTGAATAAGTGATACATAGATTGCAAAAGAAGCTTGTGAGGCATTGCACACTTATATCTGCATTTGATTCGATTTCTTTTCTGTGAATTGATCGAGGACGATCAATGGTTTAAGTTTGGGGGAGTTGATAAGTTAGTGTTTTTACCAACTTATCTAGTTGTTCTTTGACTGATTGAGTGATGTTCAGACTATTTTTAGTGTCTTTTTCGTGCATGGATTGGCTTTTGTGCTC
>JAPKLW010008318.1:0-13557 GCA_026898455.1 Plectranthus barbatus | reverse complement strand
AGTGGGATATCCAGATGGTAAACAAGAATGAGGCCATCCGGAACATGGGATCCCCCAGCATCAAAGCTCAAGACGAAGCTTACTTCGTCAAGAAGGACTTCAAATGGAAGCACAAGAAGCCCTTCCATGCTGACAGACCTGCTGCCCAGCACAACCAGCAGAAAGAGAACCCAGCCACATCGGGATCTAACTCAAAAGACAGCGAGAGCTCTATCGCTGACCTTGAGCAACAGATGAAGAGACTGGCCGTTCTCCTGGAGAAAGCCAAGTCGAAACAGGGAGTATCTCTAAGCTCATCTGATGGAAAATTCATCAAGAGAGCTCCCCGTGCTTGCTATCAGTGCCAATCCCCTGATCACCTTAAATTTGAATGTCCACAGGTGGAAAAGGGTGAGCGGGAAAGGCTGAAGAAGCTCTTTGAAGAGCGAGCATCCAAGGCCATTGCCAAGGCCATGCTGACCAGGACAGAAGTTCCTGATATTCCTGACCATGACGACGGAGAGTATGAGTCAGACGAAGAGTCAGAAGAGGAAGCTCTACTGGCACTTATGGCAGCCTTCGGTGAAGAGTCAGCTGAAGGAAGTGCTGACAGTGAAGAGGCACTTGCAGCTGATGATCAGGTACAATCATCAGCTTCCCCAATGCATATCATGCCTTCTATCAGTTTAGACGATTCTGAGTCGCATTGCTCTGACTCAGAAGCTGTCACTATAGACATTCTTCAAAAAGAATTTTTAAAATTTTATGAAATAAAGAATGTCTTGGCTGGCGAAAATACTTCGCTGAAAGATCAAGTTTCTATTTTGACCAAGGAGATTGAAAAATCGAGGTCAGTCAGTGAAGAGCTAGCCACTTTGAAAAAGACTCACTTTGAGTTGCTCCAAAATTTTCAAATTACAAAAACTGAGCGAGATAATTTTCACAATCTCGTTCTGGAGCAAGAAAATAAAATAAATTTTCTAAATAAAGGCTCAAAAGACTTGGAAGCAGCTCTAAGTCATTGGAGAAAGCCTTCTGATAAGTCCGGGTTGGGATTTACAAAAGATTTGAGAATAAATCAGCCCGAACAAATCAGTACTGGTAAGGGTAAGGGCCAACTAGCAAATGCATCAGCACCAGCTGGTAATGCCAGTCAGTCCCGTGTGGCTGATCAGCATAGGCACCATAAGTCCAGATACATAGGTGAGTCATCAAGACAAAATCCTCAACTGGCAAGATCCTCTGCTGACAGGACGCCAGCATACCCGAAGACGCAGACTAAGCCGAAATATTCAAAGGCAAGGAAGTCAGCGTCAGCTGCCAGTGGAATCCGACAGCCAGCACCAGCTGTCCAGAGATTCCACGCCCAACCTTACAAGTATGCTAGTTGCCAGCATGCTTACAAGGGATCCAAATCTCAGCGGAATACTGAGAGAAGGATATTTCCCGATAGGAGGAACACCTATCGGAGGCCTGAGCCCAATCAAAACCTTTTCTCAAGGGCTGGGAAGGCTAATCATCGTGGTCCACAATTCCAGAGACCACCAAGGCAACACAAGCGGTCGGAAAGAAATTTTCGACACCCTCGGAGGAAGAATACTTCCAGAGGAACCGCACACACAGCCACACCTTCCAAAAACAAATCCATGCATTATTTTAAAAGGAGCTGAAGATTACTCAAGTCTGGATTCCAAAAGGAATGATCCAGAGATCTAACCCTGCAGGACCCGCTGATGATCGGGGACCTAAATAATTTCATTTTCTTGCAGGAACAGGATCATGCAACACAGCTTCAGAGATCGAGCGAGTGGATCATAGATAGTGGTTGCTCGGCTCATATGACTGGTGAGGAGTTCTTATTTTCTGAGCTCACCAAGGTCAGAGGACCTCCAGTTATTTTTGGTGATAACTCCAAGGGCAGAGTTATTAGCAAGGGCTGCATCGAGAAGGATGATGTCAGAATTGTGAATGTATCCCTTGTCACCAATCTGAAGCACAATCTCCTGAGCATCAGTCAGCTGTGCGACAATGGTTATACCATTGTGTTTGACAAATCAGGGTGCCAGATCAAGAATGAAGAGTCTGGCGAGACCAAGCTGAAAGGTGTCAGGAAAGGAGGTCTCTATGTTGTTGACTGGCAAAGCGGGAAGACTGATACATGCTTTGTAGCCACCAATTCCATGGAAACTAACTGGCTGTGGCACAAAAGGTTAAGTCATCTAAATTTCAAAACTATTAATTATCTAACCAAGCATGATCTTGTAGATGGTCTTCCCAAGGGCGGGTTCAAGAAGGAAGGAATTTGCAAAGCTTGCCAGCAAGGCAAACAAACTAGGAAGTCCTTCAAGAACCAGTCGCCAGTCTGCCCCAGTACCAGTCAGGTACTCGAGTTGTTACACATGGACCTGTTTGGACCAGTAACACCGCAAACCATTGGAGGAAGACGATATTCGCTGGTGGTAGTCGATGACTACTCGCGCTATACCTGGGTAAAGCTTCTCAGAACCAAGGATGAGGTGAAGATCATTCTTCCAGAGTTGATCATCCAAGCTCAGAAACAGAGAGAAGCTGTGGTAAAGCGAATTCGATCAGACAATGGGACTGAATTCTGCAACAGTCTGCTGATGGATTTTTGCGCGGAGGCCGGGATCAAACATGAGAGATCTACTCCAAGGCAACCGCAGCAGAATGGACTGGCAGAACGTAGGAACAGGACGCTGAAAGAAGCGGTCCGGTCCATGCTGGCAGAGTCTGGCTTAGGACAGAGTTTCTGGGGAGAAGCGTTGGTGACTGCCTGCTACACTCAGAATAGAAGCGGGATCAACGACCGACTCCAGAAAACTCCCTACGAAGTGTATTTTGGTCGTAAGCCTTCTATAGCTCATCTTCGTGCATTCGGTTCACCATGTTATATCCATAATAATGGGAAGTCGAAGTTAAATGCTTTCTCGCCTAAGGCTGATGAGGGTGTGTTTGTCGGATATGGACATCCCTCTCACAAGGGCTATAGAGTATTTAACAAGACTACCCAGCTTGTGGAAATAACATGCAATGTTGTTTTTGATGAAGCTACTTTAGTGCGCAGGACCTTACGCCAACTGGCTGAAGATGTTCCTGAGGTCGAGGATGTCAGCGACCAGTTGGGCAGGAATTCTTCCGATGCTCAACCAACTGGTTCGACTAGACCTATGAATGGATCATCTTCTCAACCAGTTACCTCAGGTGCCCGTCAGCAACCTGAGAGGGTCGGTGATGCAAATGACCTTGCTGAGACCTTACACTCAATCTCCCTGAGTGGATCTAGCAAAAATCAAGGGGGAATTCCGACTGGAATCTTTGAGCCAGAAGACAACGATGAACCAGCTGGAATGGAGGTACCAGCTGATACTGACATCGTTGGTGAAGGTTCGGGAAGTCAGTCAGATAGTGGAGCTGATGAAGAAGTTCCAACTGGTGAAGGTCAACCACCAGCTGCAATTCCAGTTCCAACTGGTGAAGGTCAACCACCAGTTGCAGTTCCAGCTCCGACTGGTGAAAATGTGGAAGCACCAGTCGTCAGGACAGAAGAACCTGTTTCACAGCCGGCACCAGCAGTCGCTGGTCCTCCCAAATGGCTGAGGGATCACCCATCCGATGCTATTCTCGGTGATCCAGAAGGTTCTGTCCAGACTCGCCACGGCAGTGCGCTCCTCAGTTGTTTTATTTCTCAAATGGAACCTACTTCCATAGGAGTTGCGCTAGAATCTGCTGATTGGATTAATGCCATGCAAGAAGAGCTTGCTGAATTCACTCGCAACAATGTTTGGGACTTGGTGGAGAGACCATCACATCAGTCAGTGATTGGCACCAAGTGGGTCTTCAAGAACAAGCGAGATGAGAATGGCACCGTGGTCAGAAACAAAGCTCGTTTAGTCGCCAAAGGTTACAGGCAGTGTGAAGGCATCGACTTTGATGAGACCTTCGCACCAGTTGCAAGAATGGAGGCGATACGGCTGTTCCTTGCTTATGCAGCGTATCACGGCTTCACGGTGTTCCAGATGGACGTGAAGAGCGCCTTCCTGAATGGCGAGCTAAAAGAGGAGGTATATTGGTAAGAACCCAGACATATCAGAGGAGAGGAGAGCTGATATTGTTGCATTCCTGTTGGAGAGATTGAAGGACAGCAAGCCAGCAAAAGGGGTGATCAATCAAGCTGCTGCAGCCTTCAATGTTTCAAGAACTACCATCTCAAGAATCTGGAAATCTGCAAGAGAAGCACAAACAAGAGGTGAAGGTTTACATTTTAAAGGGAAAAGGATTGCTAGAATAAGAAAGCTCAAACATGAGGTAAACAATGAGCAAATAGCTGCAGTCAATTTTCAGAAAAGAGGAACAATTAGGGCACTAGCTGAGAGCATAAGTATTCCTAAGTCCACTGTGGGTAGATGGGCTAAAAATAACCTGATCAGAGCACACACAAATGCAATAAAGCCATGTTTGACAGCTCCAAACAAACTCTTAAGATTGAAGTGCAGTTTACAAGCCATATGTTATGATCATGTGTCAAAGATGTTTAAGTTTAAGCCAATGGAGAATATTGTGCACATAGATGAGAAGTGGTTTTATTTAACCAAAAACACACATAGGTACTACCTCACACAAACTGAAACTGAGCCACATAGAACATGCAAGAGCAAAAAATTTATTCCTAAGGTGATGTTCATGTGTGCTGTGAGTAGGCCAGTATTTTCAGATGAGGGCAGTGTCCTATTTGATGGAAAAATAGGGATGTGGCCATTCATAAAAGAGGTGGCAACCAAAAGAAGCAGCAAAAACAGGGATGTTGGTACTCTAGAGCTCAAACCAATTCAAAGCATCACTAAGGAAGTGATAAAGGCATGCCTAATCAACAATGTAAGTTGCTGCAGTTTATACATGCATGTATGCATATAATCTGCATGAACATAATGAATTTAATGTGTATTCACAGGTTATTCCAGCAATCAAAGAGAAGTGGCCTACATGTTTAAGTAAAACAATTGTCATTCAACAAGATAATGCTCGGCCCCATATCACTAATGAGAATGCAGAGTTTCAAAATGCAGCAACTTCACATGGATTTGACATACAATTGGTGCAACAACCACCTAATTCTCCTGATCTAAATGTCAATGACTTGGGTTTTTTCAGAGCTATTCAAAGCTTACAGCAACAACAAGCATGTCAAGATGCAAGAGAGCTAGTCAATGCAGTGTTAACAAGTTATAACAGCCTACAAGCAGTAACTCTCAATAAGGTGTTTCTATCCCTACAAACTTGTTTCATAGAGATTATGAAAGTTAAGGGCTGCAATAGCTATAGGCTGTCACACATGAAGAAGGATGCTTTAATGATGCAAATTGCTTTGCCCAGGAATCTAGAGGTACCAATTGACCTAGTGAAAGAGTGTCTACACTATATGACTGAGCATGGACATGAAGGAAATGATATGGAATGTGTCATGACTCAATTGGGTTTAGCTTTTTCTTTACTGTAAGGATAGATAGGATTACTGTAATCATGCACATTCAACTTATGAAGTTTCAAGAAACCACTTCAAACATGGAGAACACATTTCAAACAGAAAATGTTTCATGAATGTGTATGGGATGTGTGAGCAAGTTATAATCATTTCAGGAAATAACCCTAAACCCACAGCAGAACCAAGGATTCATCATGCTCAACCAGCTACTCAGAAAACCAGCAAGAGCAAAACATTAAACCAGCAAGAGCAACACATTAAACCACTCATGACCGAAGAAGATGAGAAGCAATAGCAACAATGGACATAATCAACATAGGCAGACCACTAATCAGCCATAAAATGAAGAGGCAAACCACCAATCAACATGCAGACCACCAATCAGCCATAACATGAAGAGGCAGACCACCAATCAACATGCAGTGGACCAATCAGCCATAACATGAAGAGGCAGACCACCAATCAACATTTTGACCATCGATTCAACATGCAGACAACCAGTTCAACATACAGATCCACCAACACATAGATCCAGCCATAAAATTATGAGGCAGACCACCAATTCAACATGCAGACCACCAAAAAGCCATAACATGAAGAGGCAGACAACCAATTCAACAGAAAGATCCACCAACATAATTCAACAGACAGATCCACCAACACAATTCAAAACACAGACCACCATATATTCAACAGAAAGATCCACCAACATAATTCAAGAACACGAAGGTAACAAAGAGAGAATTCACCGGATGTTTGGGAACTGAATGTCCCAAAACAGGCGGACGACTTCCATCTTTATATGGTGAGGAAAAGCCAACTCAGCAGCAACCTCCGCCAGCCACTGCCTCTCCTTCTCCAAATCGAAAGACAGGTCCGATTCCTCAGTGAATCCGCTCAGCACCGGCCCTCCAATGTCATCACTGTCATCCCACCAAGCGACCGAGTCTGCGGCAGCAACGATCGCCTGGCCACGTCTCACGGTTGCCTGCACGCTGAACTGTCACGGCAGCGGCGGCAACAACCCCACCATCGGGGTCACCGCCAGCACGCTGGATAGAAGGGCTAGGGTTCACGGGTGTCATCATCGCGGCGCAGGAGGGAGAAGAGAGAAATCGACGAGATTAGGGTTTGAGAGAGGAGAGGGGAGAACGATTTAGAGCATCAGGGAGGAGGGCGGCGGAGGTTCGGCCAGTTTAGGGTTTGAGAGAGAGGGAGAAGAGAGATCGACAACAGATGCGGCGGAGGTTCGGCCGGTTTAGGGTTTGAGAGAGAGGGAGAAGAGAGATCGACAACAGTGCGGCTCAAGTGAGTGATGAGGGTGATCGACAGGTTTAGGTTTTGAGAGAGGAGAGGGGCGGACGAGTTAGAACATCAGGGAGGAGGGCGGCGGAGCATCGGCCGGTTTAGGGTTTGAGCGAGAGGGAGAAGAGAGATCGATTCAGATGCGGCGCAAGAATGATGAGGGTGAACAAATGAATCGACGAGATAGGGTTTGAGAGAATGGGGAAGGGTATTGTTGTAATTAGGGAGGAAAATGAGGGTGAAAATGTAATTTTCACTTTAACTAATTGAGATTAAGTGTTGTTAATTTTTTGCCAAAAACGGAAATGTGTTTATTAAACGGGACAAACCAAAAAGGAAAGTGTGCCTAATATAATGGGACGGAGGGAGTATTATTTTTCTTTATCCATGTATATAATGAAGGACAAATTCTCATATGAAACGGTCTCATCCTTTTTATTGTGAGATGAATTTAATGATGTATTTAATTTATTGAAATGATGTATTTTTTATTGCAAATAATTTAGTTTTTTACACAGAAAAAAATTATATTAAAAATGAAAGATATATTTAACTTATTGAAATAATATATTAAAGTCCGTCTCACAATAAAAAATGGTGAGACCATTTCTCACGAGACCAACTCATAATGAAGATAATCTTACATCAATATTACCATTCTTCATGGTACCAGAACCACCTCTTCAAACCTTTTTCTGCTCTTTCTAAATACTAAACCAAACTCCAAAATCCTTGAGCTTGTAATGGCTGAAAATACAAAAGCAAATAAAAATAAATAAAAAAAATGGATGATTTACACCAAACGAAGCCAACACATCCATTGTCAATAATTAGTACAATTCAAACAACTTTCAAACATGGAAGAGAGCTCTTGAGATATATATCTTAGATTTAGATATATCTTGTTAATTGGGCAAACTTGGATACTTTCTCGGTCTGGAAGCGCATCACATACGGTCCGATCTCTACCTCACACAGACTAAATATGCTATCGATATTCTCAAGCAAGCTAACATGACGGACACCAAACCTGTGTCCACGCCTTTGGCTCCGAGTTTCACGTTTGAAAAGGATGGTGCACCATTCAAAGAACCCACCTTGTATCGATCTTTACTTGGTGCACTTCAGTATCTCACGATCACTCGTCCGGACCTATCTTACTCAGTCAACACTATGAGTCAGTTTCAGCAGTCACCCACTGTCGAGCATTTTCAGGCTTTGAAGTGCAAGCTTCGTTATGTGAAGGGCACCGTGCGCTATGGTTTGACATTCACACTAGGATCTTCTTCCTTGGTTGGATATTCTGATGTGGACTGGGCGCGCTGTCCCGATACTCGCCGCTCTACGTATGGATACTCCATATTCTTGGGCCCTAAATTAATTTCTTGGAGCGCGAAGAAATAACCCACAGTTTCCAGATCCAGCTGTGAGTCAGAATATAGAGCTATTGTTTGATTCGATCTTTTCTAACCTACATTTCGTTTGAAGTTTACTTCAAATCTAACTATTTAAACCTTATCAAGATTGTTTCGTATTCAAGAGAGAAATATTTCTCAACTGTATCTTTTGAAACCATTTGATGACTTGAAAACATTTGATGTGTTCTTATATTCTCGATCAATTGAACCTCAATTCATAATTAATTATGAAACTTCTTTCAATCATAATCCTCAATGCAATGCTAAATCAATAGACGAAGTCTTGTATTTGGTGAATCTAATTGAACAATGAACTTCATTTCTTGAATGACACTCGATATTGAATCACGAGTTGTATCATCAATATTTGACTTCCTTGTTCATCAAACAAAATTGATAAATTATTCTTCCATATCCTTGTATCCAATGGCTCTAAAATTCATGAATGATTAAAAGTCTAGAATTCTGTGATGTATCAGATTATAATTATCTCAATCTGTTAACCCTTGAGGAGTTATTCCGATTCCTTATTTTATAAGAAAGGGCAAGGAGGAGGTTGTCAACTAGAACGACCTACTATTTACCGCACCTACTCAAGGTGGACTTTGATATAATTTAGTGCCCGAGTTTAACACAATGGTGTCAAAGATAGTAGAACACAGGTTTAACACACGTAAAATAGAGTATTTTAACACACGCGGAAGCTAAAGAGTTTGACACAGCGGAATAAATTGTTCGAAGGTTTATAAATTATAAACCCTCGAGAGCCTCACGGCAAAATAGTTTTCACTTATACAAAACAAGGTTTTTACAAGTGAAGAACAAAATACTAAACAAGATAGAAATTTTCCTAAGTTCACTCTTAGAAAAATTCGTATGAAAACAATATAGAATTTCTTCTTGGTTCACTCCCTTGAAGAAATTCTATGAAACAATCAAACCCAAAAACACACGATACAACCCAACTGCTCCTCCACCGTAGGATTCACTCTCCGGAGATGGATTCCACAACTCGATTGAAGTCTTCGTGCGCTTGATGAATGATTGGTGAAATGATTCAGCCTAGAGCTCGTATGTATATGTGTTTCACCTCTGATCCGCCCGTTCTCTAGTCTTCGTCGTCTTGTATTTATAGAACCTGGAGCACACGAACACTTCTTCCACTACTTGGCAATGGATCGTGTCTTCTTCCACGTCTTTACCTGTTCATACATTGAAAATGAACTCCCACTAACTCATGTGGGGGTTAGATAAAGATGTAGAGGTGCTCCCTATTATTTAGGAACTAAAATAACAACCAATAATAATAATATAAACTATATAATAAATAAGATATAATTAATAGGCATAATATACACGAATCCTAATAAATAGGATCAGTAAAAATGTCTTTAAACGGATAAAAATAAGTTTCCTAAAAAGTAGGAATTAGTTGCAACAAACAGATTCGGAACTTTGACATTGAAGAGTCAAAGTTGTAAGCATATAAGGTTTGACACTAACCTGTTAATGCGAGTAAGTTTGACAACCGTGTGTCAAACTTACATATTCGCATTTTCGTACTTCACAATCTCCCCCTTAAGCTTATCCGACCTGTTTCCATTCCATATGGATCATCCATAACAAAATAGCATTCATTGCCATAAAAAATATGGTTCAACCATAATAAAATCAATAAAGGAAATGGATCAACCATAAACAAAAAAAAACTATCATTGCATAAGCAAAACAAATGATTACAGGGATTGTAATAAACTCCCCCTGAATCATAAAATATCCAGCAACAACAAATAAAACATTAAACAATCAGAACAAAGGAAATAGTTTTTAGAACTGAAATTTTAAATAAGCAGGCAGAGGGTTCAGAGTCCAGCAGCATCCACCATCACCACCATCACCATCACCATCTTCCATCTTCAGCACGACGTCTCCCCCTGAATGGAAGCAGGTTGGAAAGCTTACTCCAGATCCTGAAGTAGCTTTAAGGTCTGTTTGAGGAGACTCTTGGCCTGTCTGATCTTGGAAGAGCTAGCATCCACCTCTTCGTCCTCTGAAACGTCACTCGGAGCATAAGGCAAGTCTTTGACCCTGTCATCTCCTTTCCTAGTCAGTGATTGCTCGAAGACCAGGGGGATAGGATCAGATTGCAACTCTTCATCCAACGGAGTGACTCCTTGAGACAAAATAAGCGCGTGGAGAAGGCAAGGATGCGGCAGGTAGGTGGAATCGGCTTTGGTAACTGCACGGAAGATGTTAGTGAAAACAACTTGGCCAAAGTTGAAGGGAAGACCATAGCCCACTCTGTAGAGGAACTCGGCTTGCTCCTTTGAAAGCACGAAGAGATTCTTGTTTGGCATCCAGTTGTGAACACTGATCTTGAACAGGGCAACGTACTTCCATGTCAAAGAAGAGACAGGAAGCTTGGTCACCCATGTCTTTGTCTTCCCACCCGTGAGCTCAACAGCCATCTCATTATCTGCGGACTTTGACAACCCTTCGATTTTGACAGACTTTAACCCCAGGAAATTGTTTATGGTATCAGGGTCAAACTTAACAATTTTTCCCCGAACAAACGACTTTCCAAACTCTGGTTTCCCAGTTTGAAAGACCTCGTCCTTCATCATATTGGCAAAAAATTCCAAAACCAAAGACGGGCTAAAGGCAGAAAAATCAGTCACAGTTTTAAGAAGACCCCTTCTCCTAAGCAGAATGTCTAACCCAAACTTAGTAAACATATCAGAATCCATCAATTTCTCCATTTTGAACTCCCGCTTAGAATAAAGCCCCGTATGTGTTTTAGCATAGCAATGATAATACTTAACAGAGTATGATCGGCTAGCATCATAACCAGAGTTATCTTCATCAGAGGAGGACTGAGTACCTTTTCCTTTCGGGGGAGTGGGCTCCAGGGACTCAGATTGTTCAACCTTTGGCCTTTTGGTTCGTTTGACCTCAGATCGTTCAGGAGAGACGGATTTGGCTGGGCGTTTGGTAGACTTTGACACAGATTTCTTTGGCTTTGGTCTGGGCTTCTTGACAGAAGTAGTTGCTTCGGTTTTCTTTTTCTTCTTCGCTGGCTGGTCTCCACTAGAATCAGCATGCTCCTCAGACTGCTCGGTGGCTTGAGGTTCTGCCTGGAAGTCCTCATCGTCAGAGTTGTCGGATTCGAAGTCTGACATGACGGTGTCAGACTTTTGGGACTGCTCCGGCAGATCGTCATCCTTGGTGAAGACATGGGGGTGTCAGTCAAACTCCGTTGAAACTTCCTTGGCTTCACTTTCTTTCGGCGAGTGGCAGCATGCTTTTGGTACTTCTTCTTCACCGTTTCCTCGAAAATCCTTTCGGATCTCCGTTCAGGCATCTTCCCTTCGAGTTGTTGAACAGCGTCAGAGATGAGCTTCAGATTCCCCGGTTCTTCAACAACAATGGGGAAACCTTCTTGACCTGGGAGAGCATATCGGAGTGGTGGCTCATGACAAACATCAGTTGGGTCAGCTCCAGTGGCAGAGATCGGCAGATCTTTAAAAGACTTTGACGGCAGAGGGGTTGAATCAGGTTGAAGAAACAGTTCCTGCAGGATGCGCTCTGTTTCTTCGTCAAAGGCTTTGTCAGACTCTTCAATTGAAGGCTCGGTAGGAGGATTAGGGTTTTCAGCTTTTGAGGGAGAGGAGTGAGAGGCGGCGGTATGTTCTTTTGGTTCAGTAGGGTGAGAGGTTGATGATTTGGTGATGGGAGGAGTTGGTTCGGTGATGGTTGGTGGTGGATTTGTTTCAGCGGTGGCCGGAGTTGGGTGATGGTTTCAGAGGTTGGAGGAAGTGAGATATCTTCCAAGGGGGGTTGAGAAGTGGAGGATTGAGCGGCTTTCTCCATTTGACTGTCGAGCAGTCGTTGAAGGATTTTGGCACCGTCCGGCGAGGCGAGGGTTTTGGCGAGAAGGTCTTGGAGGTTCTTGTCGTCCATGGTATATTTTTGAGAAAGTTGAGGAGGTTCAGAGTGAGAGAGAGAGTGTGTGAGAGAGAGGATGTGAGGGGTTGTGAGAGACGTGGGAGAGAGAATGAGAGTTGAAGGGTTTGTGGTGAAGGGGATGCTTTGAGAGGCGTGAGGGAGTGATGTGACTAGGTTGTTGCAAAATACTTAAGTAGGGGGTGAGGTGTAACAATTTGTAACAAACATAACAAATCAATCGGAAATAAAGGAATTCAAAATAAAATCAAATATAATGAGAGAATATCTAAAACAAATTCCTAAAACTTAGGCAAATACTAATTTAAATCGGGTTAGGTTAAATTAGGATTTAAACACCATAAAATTCGCAACAAGTTAAAACAAATTTGCAGAATAAAAGATAAGCTCGAAAATATTCAAATTATGATGACTGCTACCAGGTTTGATACCGAGATGTCAAAGTTACAAAAACGTCGATAAAAGGCAGTCTCATTATTCCTTCCACAAAGATTGTGTGCCTAATCACGTCCAATCTTTAGTATTAAATGAGATAAAGAAAATCAGCCCATTTAATTTCCAAATAAACTTTGATTCCACATGGTCAGAGTTCTAACAACGTGCTGTCCATAGTACTTTCAGTTAACTTGAAATTTAAATGGGGCAAAATCACCATGTTTTACAACTTTGAGATCTCACACTTGTATCTCTTAGTTTTATAACATGAAAAAGTATAATCGACAAAGGAACAAACTTTAACATCACAGTGTCAAAGGTTAGACATCAGTCACACATAGTCAAATCATTCAGTAGAAGGGTTACACATCCCTAGAGATTTTCTCAAGTATGAGAATCTCTCAAAGTCAAGAGCTTTAGTAAATATATCTGCTAATTGTTCTTTCGTTGTCACAAACTTTAAGGCAATTAAACCTTTTTCAACCAAGTCACGAATAAAATAGTGTCTTATATCAATGTGCTTAGTGCGAGAGTGTTGTACAGGATTTTTAGCTATTTCGATTGCACTAGCATTGTCACACAAGAGAGTTAGAGTTTCAGAGGAAAAACCATAGTCTTCTAGCATTTGTCTCATCCATAAGAGTTGAGTGCATCAACTAGCTGCTGAAATGTATTCAGCTTCAGCCGTTGAGAGTGAGATGCAATTTTGCTTCTTGCTAGACCATGACACCAAGTTTGCACCTACTAGAAATCCACCTCCACTTGTGCTCTTCCTGTCATCCACATCACCTGCCCAGTCAGCATCACTATACCCTGTAATATCAGTGCCAGATTGTTTTGTATACCAGATACCCAAATTAGGAGTGCCAGAGATATATCTAATTATCCTTTTAACAGCTTTTAAGTGTGACTCCTTGGGGTCAGACTGGTACCTTGCACATACACCTACACTGAATA
>JAPKLW010008317.1:0-13557 GCA_026898455.1 Plectranthus barbatus | reverse complement strand
AAAATTGTCAAAAATGACCAGCTCGAAAGTGCACGAAAATTCACTTGTACAAAATTTGAAAATTTGCAAACTGAAAATCTAATTCATAAGTTCATTTTTATGGTTGAAACATGTTTCTAGATGTATAAAATGAAGTGTTTAGGGTTTTTGGTTTTATAATTAGATCAAATTGACAAAAATGAAAAGCTTGAAAGTGCACGAAATTTCACCGGTACAAAATTTGAAATTTCGCAAACTGAAAAATTGTTTCAAAAGTTCATTTTTATGGTTGAAACATGTTTCTTGATTATAAAACGAAGTGTTTAGGGTTTCCGGTTTTATAATTAGTTCAAAATTGACAAAAATGACCAGCTCGAAAGTGCACGAAAATTCACCGGTACAAAATTTGAAAATTTGCAAACTGAAAAACTGTTTCAGAAGTTCATTCTTTTGGTTGAAACATGTTTATAGATGTATAAATTGAAGTGTTTAGGGTTTTCGGTTTTGTAATTAGTTCAAAATTGACAAAAATGACCAGCTCGAAAGTACACGAAAATTCACCGGTACAAAATTTGAAAATTCGCAAACTGAAAAACTATTTCCGAAGTTCATTTATTGGTTGAAACATGTTTCTAGATGTATAAAATGAAGTGTTTAGTGTTTCCGGTTTTGTAATTAGTTCAAAATTGAAGAAAATGACCAGTTCGAAAGTGCACGAAAATTCACCGGTAAAAAATTTGAAAATTCGCAAACAGAAAATATGTTTCAGAAGTTCATTTTTATGGTTGAAAAATGTTTCTATATGTATAAAACGAAGTCTTTAAGGTGTCCAGTTTTGTAATTAGTTCAAAATTGACAAAAATGACAAGCTCGAAAGTGCACAAAAAATCACCAGAACAAAATTTGAATATTTGCAAACTAAAAAACTGTTTCAGAAGTTCATTCTTTTGGTTGAAACATGTTTATAGATGTATAAAATGAAGTGTTTAGGGTTTCCGATTTTGTAATTAGTTCAAAATTTACAAAAATGACCAGCTCGAAAGTGCATGAAAACTCACCGGTACAAGATTTGCAAATTTGCAAACTGAAAAACTATTTGAGAAGTTCAATTTTATGGTTGAAACATGTTTCTAGATGTATAAAATGAAGTGTTTAGGGTTTTTGGTTTTGTAATTAGTTTAAAATTGACAAAAATGAAAAGCTCGAAAGTGCACGAAATTTCACCGGTACAAAATTTGAAATTTCGCAAACTGAAAAATTGTCACAAAAGTTCATTTTTATGGTTGAAACATGTTTCTAGAAGTATAAAACTAAGTGTTTAGGGTTTCCAATTTTGTAATTAGTCCAAAATTGACAAAAATGACCAGCTCGAAAGTGCACGAAAATTCATCGGTTCAAAATATTTGAAAATTCGCAAACTGAAAAACTATTTCAGAAGTTCATTTTTATGTTTGAAAATATTTCTAGATGTATAAAACTAAGTGTTTAAGGTTTCCATTGTTGTAATTAGTTCAAAATTATCAAAAATGACCAGCTCGAAAGTGCATAAAAATTCACCGGTACAAATTTGAATATTTGCAAACTGAAAAACTGTTTCAGAAGTTCATTTTTATGGTTGAAACATGTTTATAGATGTAAAAATTGAAGTGTTTAGGGTTTCCGGTTTTGTAATTAGTTCAAAATTGACAAAAATGACCAGCTCGAAACTACACGAAAATTCACCGGTACAAAATTTAAAAATTCGTAAACTGATAAACTATTTCAAAAGTTCATTTTTTATGATTGAAACATGTTTCTAGATGTATAAAACGAAGTGTTTAGGGTTTTCAATTTTGAAATTAGTTCAAAATTGTCAAAAATGACCAGCACGAAAGTGCACGAAAATTCACCGGTACAAAATTTGAAAATTCGCAAACCGAAAAACTGTTTCAAAAGTTCATTTTTATGGTTGAAACATGTTTCTAGATGTATAAAATGAAGTGTTTAGTGTTTCTAGTTTTGTAATTAGTTCAAATTGTCAAAAATGACCAGCTCGAAAGTACACGAAAATTCACCGGTACAAAATTTGAAAATTCGCAAACTAAAAAACTGTTTCAAAAGTTCATTTTATGGTTGAAACATGTTTCTAGATGTATAAAACGAAGTGTTTAGGGTGTCCAGTTTCGTAATTAGTTCAAAATTGATAAAAATGACCAGCTCGAAAGTGCATGAAAATTCACCGGAACAAAATTTGAAAATTTGCAAACTGAAAAACTTTTTTCAGAAGTTCATTCTTTTGGTTGAAACATGTTTATAGATTTATAAATTGAAGTGTTTAGGGTTTTCGGTTTTGTAATTCGTTCAAAATTGACAAAAATGACCAGCTCGAAAGTACACGAAAATTCACCGGTACAAAATTTGAAAATTCGCAAACTGAAAAACTGTTTCAGAAGTTCATTTATTGGTTGAAACATGTTTCTAGATGTATAAAATGAAGTGTTTTGTGTTTCCGGTTTTGTAATTAGTTCAAAATTGAAGAAAATGACCAGTTCGAAAGTGCACGAAAATTCATCGGTACAAAATTTGAAAATTCACAAACAGAAAAAATGTTTCAGAAGTTCATTTTTATGGTTGAAAATTGTTTCTATATGTATAAAACGAAGTCTTTAGGGTGTCCAGTTTTGTAATTAGTTCAAAATTGACAAAAATGACCAGCTCGAAAGTGCACAAAAATTCACCGGAACAAAATTTGAATATTTGCAAACTAAAAAACTGATTCAGAAGTTCATTCTTTTGGTTGAAACATGTTTATAGATGTATAAAATGAAGTGTTTAAGGTTTCCGGTTTTGTAACTGGTTCAAAATTTACAAAAATGACCAGCTCGAAAGTCCATGAAAATTTACCGGTACAAAATTTGAAAATTTGCAAACTGAAAAACTATTTCAGAAGTTCATTTTAAGGTTGAAACATGTTTCTAGATGTATAAAATGAAGTGTTTAGGGTTTTTGGTTTTGCAATTAGTTCAAAATTGACAAAAATGAAAAGCTCGAAAGTGCACGAAATTTCACCGGTACAAAATTTGAAATTTCGCAAACTGAAAAATTGTTTCAAAAGTTCATTTTTATGGTTGAAACATGTTTCTAGAAGTATAAAACGAAGTGTTTAGGGTTTCCGGTTTTGTAATTAGTCCAAAATTGACAAAAATGACCAGCTCGAAAGTGCACGAAAATTCATCGGTTCAAAATTTGAAAATTCGCAAACTGAAAAACTATTTTAGAAGTTCATTTTATGTTTGAAACATATTTCTAGATGTATAAAACTAATTGTTTAAGGTTTCCATTGTTGTAATTAGTTCAAAATTATAAAAAATGACCAGCTCGAAAGTGCAGGAAAATTCACCGGTACAAATTTGAAAATTTGCAAACTGAAAAACTGTTTCAGAAGTTCATTTTTATGGTTGAAACATGTTTATAGATGTATAAATTGAAGTGTTTAGGGTTTCCGGTTTTGTAAGGATGGCTTGGTCTAAGGTTTTCACTAATTATTAATTTCTAGTGTCAAAAGCTTCCTGACATGGTAAGTTAAATTAAATGGATTGGGGCTTAAAACCCGCAGTTCTGGTTGAGGGTGACATCGTAAATGTCTACGAGTGTAGCTTGCGGTGGGTACTCTTGGGCAATTAGTGGAGAACATTTGTATTTGATTTATTAAAAGGTTTTCAATGTATCTGTTTTCGAAGTTCAACATGTATGTTCTTATTTAAGATTCTTTATTGTTTCAGATATGTCTATGTCTAATGTCATCAATATTCTCGCACAAAATACTCTAACTGGTCCGAACTTCCTGGAATGGAAACGCAATCTCGAATACCTCCTGATTGCAGAAGAACATATGTTCATTCTGCAAGTACTTCGTCCTATAGTGACAACTGCTGAATCCTCTCAGGAGAAAGTAGACTTTTATAACAAGTGGGAGAAATCGAACAATGTAGTCAAGTGCTACATGATGACCACTATGTCAAAAGTCTTGCAGCAGCAACATCAGCACCATAGGGATGCCTATGACATTATGTTGAGTCTGACGGCAACCTATGGGGAATCTGATAGAGCTGTCAGGTTCAATCTCATGAAAGAAATCGTGAGTAAGAAAATGACTGACGGCACCTCAGTGAGAGAGCACGTAGTTACCATGACTCACCTCATGGATGAACTGACTGTGCATGGTGGAGGTATCGACGCTGAGGCTAAGGTCGATATCATACTGAACTCTCTACCCAAGTCCTTTGAGAGTTTTAGACTGAATGTTGTCATGAACAAGAAAGAGTACACTCTTAACGAGTTACTCAATGACTTGATGGCAGCTGAATCGGTCATGAACCCTCAGAAGGTTGCCTTGGCTACTTCTGGTAATCTCTCTGCTGTACCGAAAGGTATGAAGCGGAAGAAAGGGATTAAGAGGTGGGCCAAGAAGACACCTTCGAAGGATGGTGGGGCTGGGAGAAAGCCTAAGGTGGCGACTGATAGGGACAGGTGCTTCTGGTGTGGTAAGAAAGGACATTGGAGGAAGGAATGTCCGAATCCCAAGGGACAAGGTGTGCCATTTTGCATGTATAACTGTAAGCATGATTAGAGTTAGTTGTTTCTCTTCTAGAGCTGTAAGCACTGACTTGTTGATCATGTTGTTGTACTTTGCAGGGAACCGTGCCGACAAGGCTGGCGATTGATGGCAGAAAGATACCAAACTGGATGAAGGCAACATTGTATGATGGACCTTCATGGAGTTTTTCCGTTCCTTACATTTTGATGCTTTAAGTACATTTGAGTTTTAATTTGTGGGCCGTGGTTTATCGGCAGGACAAATTTTATCAACTTTTATGGATATTTGTTATTTATGATTTTATCATTTGCAGTAACAATGTTATCCATTGTGTTGATTTATGCTCTTTATGCTACTTTGATCAAAATTATGTCCGCAAGCATTGCATGTAATTCATCCGTAATTGATAATCCTAGGAAGAGAAAACTTACTTCTTTTGATGAGGATCTTACATAACTTTGGCACTTGAGACTTGGTCACATCAGCTTGAAGCGGATTCAAAGACTTGCAGATGACGGTACATTGGACTTAGTCCGGGCTGTACCTTATCAAGTCTGCGAATCCTGCATCGAGGGCAAGATGTCTACTGGGCCTTTCAAGGCTAGTCAGTCTCGAGCAGAGGATGTGTTGGAGTTGATCCATTCTGACTTGTGTGGACCGATGTCCACGCAGGCTCGTGGAGGGTACAAGTACTTCGTCACTTTCATTGACGACTACTCAAGGTATGGATACGTTCACCTGGACAGGCGCACTGGATTGCTGTAAAGCATATCCTCAAGTATTTGAAAAGAACTAGGAATTTCTGCCTAGTTTATCAAAGTGAGGATTTGTGCCCTGTGGGTTATACAGACTCGGATTTCGAAGGGGACCAGGATGAGAAGAAATCGACCTCAGGTTATGTGTTTACCCTGGGAGGTGGAGCTGTATCTTGGAGGAGCTCAAAGCAGAAATGCATTGCTGACTCCACCATGGAGGCGGAATATGTCCCCGCCTCCGACGCCTCGAAAGAGGGGGTGAGGCTCCGGAATTACCTTTTAGAGTTGGGCGTGATTTAGAGTTTGCCAAAGAGCATCACAATTTATTGTGATAACTCTGGTGCAGTGGCTAACTCAAAGGAACCACGGTCTCACAGGGCAAGGAAACACATAGAGAGAAAGTACCATATCATACGAGAAATTTTATCGAGGGGCGATGTGCTGATCAAGATGATTGACACTGCTGACAATTTTGCTGATCCATTTACAAAGAGCTTGCCACAGAAGTTTTGCGAAAGACATATTCGTGAGCTGGGTCTGAGGTGGATGCCGACCACTGATAGTGGTTAGAGACAGCAGACTAGATAGACAAACTGTATACTCTGTAATAGCTTAGTTATGCTTTGAGTATAAGTGGGAGATTGATGGGTTTTGTATACTGAAAGCATTTATTACAATGTGTATACATCGGTTTATTTCTCCTATCTGTTAACAATCGTACATGTATGAACAATGGTATCCTCTTGTCTCACTGATAGGGACGATCATACGGCGTGTAGTAGATCGCAGAAGACAGTATGATCACATGACCTAGTGAGACATAAACCATGATCACAGCCGAGACAGCATATGAGGATACGAATGTCCGGATGGCTGCGACATTGTCGGAATAAGTAGTCTGTCTTGGTTACTTGACATGCTGGTACGCAGAGGTGGCGTATTGATGGACCGCAGTGAGATATATTCGTTTGTCTGACATCAGCGAATAAAAGATCTCGTTATATTTATTGAGTCCAAACCTTAACGAAGGTTCAGGGGTTTGCACGGGTTGACTGTTGCTTTGACTTGCCATGGTGGAGAGCCAACATAGCGCGCTTGTATATCCACATCTTGGGTAACAGCAATTTGTTTAGTACCGCCTGAGACTGAACTTAGGTAACCATATCCGAGTAATAGGATGGGGACATTGTAGGGTTTGAGTCTACGATGGACAACACGAGTTGCCATTATGAATTTCTTGCCAAGGATCGTTCTTAGGATACCAGGAATAAATTTTAATTAAATAAACCATGTGAATCCTATGCATGCTCCTACAATATTAATTGCATAGGATGGATTAGAGAATACCTGATTTCACCGTTTGATCTACAGATCTAGATTGGAGCCAAGAACGATGAAATAGATCTGGATCTGAATCTGAACGCCGACAATGAACGGTTGTTCCTACAGATCTGATCTTTTGATCTGTTCCCTTGCTCCTTGGAAATCTGGTGAGGATTATCTACCAAGTTGAATCCGAGATCTGGAGAAATCGATCAAGTTTCTCCCCTTCCGGATCAGCCGTCGCCCTCTCTCTCTCTATTATACTGAAAACCCTAGTTTTCCAACATTCATTAATGATCTGATAGAGAGAATGCCTATATATAGTGTTAGGGTTTTGAGAAACTCTAACCCTAATGGGCTCTGAGCAGTTTATGGGTCAGACCAGGGATCAGATGCAAATAATAAAGTGGGCCCTCTTTATTAATTAATCCTTCCTTGTTCAACCCAGAACATAATTAATTAATAAAACATTGTTTTAACCTTCACCACGGTAACAATGCTGACTCGCCCCTTTATTACCACGTTATTAGGAACAGGTTGCATCAAACTAACATGATCCACATATTTAAGGCTTTAAACATTCATTAATTAATTTGGCCTATGACAATTAGCCACAATTAATTAATCTCTTATTTCCTGAGTTACACCACTCACTCCTTTTCACTTATGCCTGAATTAAATAATTCAACCTGCAGGGTTTAGCATAATGAACCTTGTGAGCTCCTCAGGGAATGTCACCATCCTGAAACGGATATGCTTACCAAAACGTCCAGACTAAGCAGGCCACACACAAATTGCCAACACCCAAAATACAAGTATTAGAGTACATGTAAGACTCGCCACCCCGGTAAATCAAAGTGTGGTCAATCTGTGTGTGCCCCTTATCCTTCAGTTAGGTTTAAGATCATAGGAAGTATGTTAGGGATCTGGCTCATTCGTATGTCAATGTGAATGGCACATCCCACTGTTGATCCCATCAAGACATAACAATCTACCGACACATCAAGTAGCTAGGATAAGCTCACTTATGAACCTATGTGCCGCAGCTTAGACCAACAGCCTATCTAGGGACCGTCTCATCTGTGATACCGTTTATATCTCGCTAGGTCAAATGACTCATATGATCATCTGTGATCTCCTACATACCATATGGTCATCCCTATCGGTGAGATAATAGGATATTATGGTTCGTTGTATGTTTGTTCTATCAGACAACGAGTATTGTTGCGGCAACATATATGAAGACCAGTGTACAAAACACTTAATCATATATGCTTTCAGTATATAATCCCAACAGACATTCCCTGAGGAGCTCAATAACATTCATCGTGTCAAAGTCCTGCAGGCTGATTAAGTTCATGCACGAGTGATAAGGTTTGAGTGGTACTACTCAGGAATAATAAGATATTAATAAATTGTAGGTAGAGCTTTGTCAGAAGCTCCGATTAATTAATGAATGTTCGGTAATCTTAAATATGGGGATTCTCAATAAATGCAGCCCGTTCTCACAACGTGGTAATAAAGGGGTAGGTCAGTATTAATTCTGTGGTGAAAAAGAATTAATATTAATTAATTAATTGTGTCCTGGGTTGTGGACATGGGAACTAATTAATTGGAGGCCCACTTTATTATTTGCATTAGGTCCTAGGTCTGGCCTAATTAAATATGCTGAATTGAGCCCAAAAAGCCCATTAGGGATAAAACCCTAGGTCTATAAACAGACAGCTCTCTCTCATAAGTTGCATGACAGTTGAAACACACTAAACCTAGAGAGAGAGAAGGGGGCGCCGTTTTTGGGAGTTCTAGGAGGAGAATTTCGATTCTGGTCCTGCTCAGATTACAGATCTATGGAGTCCTCACCAGTAGTAGATCTGAACAGCATTGGGACACAACCCTGAAGATCTAATCTGGAGAACAGATTTCCTTCTTCTTCTTCTCTATTGTTTTCGAATTTTTTGTCTAAAAATTAGGGTTTCTAATTTATGTTTCCGTAGACAAATTCGAATTGCGTGGTTGAATCGAGTTTGGAATTCAAACGCAAAAGATCGGATCAGACTCGACGGAGTAACGGTAAACCCTAATCCACAATACTTCGTATTAAATTCATAGGAGCATGCTAGGGTTTTGAGAAATTAATTATGAGCAATATCCATAGATCGATCCGGTTCAGTTTGGTTTTGGAGATTCGGTTCACGTGTGTTGGGAAATCTTTCTAAGGTTCCCTCTCCCAGTAGCTTTTGCTAGCTTAGATCTTAGCTTTAGAGTTTTGGTGGATCAAATCCTAAGTCCAACCAGCGTGAGCTTGTCTCTAGAATAGCTCTAGTTCTCAAATGTAAAGTCCTGTCTAGGTCTTTTGAGTTGTAAGTCGTAGCTGATCAAGACTCATGTTGACACTATTCATCAGCATGAGAAGCACTTACCTGGTGGAAGGCTTTCACCAGCAGACGACTGACATGACTCATGCTGACACTGTTCATCAGCATGGAGTAGAGCTATCGACTGGCTACTGTTCACCAGTTGGGAAGATTTCATCAGCAGGAGGCTAACAATCTTACCAGCAGAATATGTGTTCTGGCTGACACTATTCACCAGCGGTGAAACCACCAGTCATGGGAGATTCTAAGAGTTAGCATCCAGACTTTTTGGTAGACTTAGATTGTGCAGCGCAAGTCACCAGCAGAGACTGCCAGCACAAGATCACCAGTATGTTTCTACCAGTCAGATGCTACCAGCAGAATTCAAGATTCGCTCTCCCGAAGTCTTAGAGACAAAAAGAAGATTCGTCAAGGAACTAACTGACAAGGAATGACTTTAAGGAGATTCCTTAAAGTCTATCAGTCTCGAGACGCCAGTCTTGATCCCTTGTACTGACGAATAGTGCCGTTCTGACATAAAGAGATCTATGTCAGATAAAGCAAACGCAGGTATGGCGCTTTCCGGAAAAAGCTACCTGCCGCCGTCGGAAGTACATTCGAGGACAGAAACCCATTCCGAATGTGTTCAAACGGCTAGAAGATTTGAATGGGATCTCGCGTCTATAAATAGGTCAGAACCACCAACATTTAAGATGCTTGCTTCCCAAACATTCAATACTCTTCACCTACCGAAAGAACGAACGCACTTATTACCAGCAAGCAAACTTTCTTTCGAGGCTTTTCTGAAAGCTTTACCGTGTGTTGATATTTTTCAAACACGAGACTTCAAGCTTCCAGCTTGTAAGTTAAGATCTCCTTGGTGAACTTTCTCTTTTGAGGAAGTTCATAGCAGCTCTTGTGCCAGCCAGCACTCGAGTTATCACGGGCAGTTTGCCGCCAAAGGTCTAAGTTCTTGGGAGAACTCAACACCCAACCTAGTCAGAGGAGGAGGTTGAAGTGACGTGCTCGCACTTCATCCATCTAACGAGAGCTGAAGAAGGATTCAGGCCCCGGGAGCGGTTGATCCAGCAAGTGGTGGACAAGGGTCATACCAGCTGGAAATAGATCGTAGGCATCCTGTATACTATCTTGCTCTATAGTGAATTTCCAATGATACGACTGGAGAGTGGACGTAGATCAGTTGATCGAACCACTATAAAAATCCTTTGCCTTTATCAGCTTTCTGTTTTAAATTCATATTTAAAACCCAGCACACAAGTGTTGGAGTATAACTGAAAACTGACATAACTGTGCAAACTTGATAAAATATTCTAAGTATTGAAACATCAGCTGACCACCAGTCACCAGTCAGCTGAGTAGCCAGTAGAGTGCAAGTGAAACTTAAGTATTATTTCCGCTGTGTGTATTTGTTTAAACTCTGAAAAACCGGGACCAACAAGTGGTATCAGAGCGGACAGTTCTTATAGACCGTTCGTATCTGTGTCGCTTAGGACCGAGATCCGTGTTTCCTTGCACTCTTCCTTGTTTGTCTATTTTGATTAGCTCAGGTACTCGAGATGAATATTCCAAAGCTACTTGACTACAAGCCGGAGAAGCATGCTATATGGCAAAAGAGGACTCTCATTTCTCTGAAAAGCATCCATCCTGACATGAAGGACGTGCTAGAAAAGGGGCCGATAGATATCACAAAGATCCAGCACCAGCTTGGAGATCGTCCAGCTGCTGAGGTTCCAAAGCCTCAAGATGAATGGAATGCTGAGGACAGGAAGCGGAATCAGTTGGATTCCATTGCCCATGAGCTGATCCTGGCATGTCTTCCTGAGTCATTGATGGAGGATGCTCTCCAGTTTAACAGTGCCAAGGGAGTATGGGATTATATTGATAGTCTATGTAAGGAGACTGATCAAATGAAACGCAACAAATTGCAGGTTGCGGTGGATAAGTACGAGTCCTTCCAGATGCTGACTGGAGAAACCATTAAGGAAATGGAGGCGAGATTCAACGCCATTGTCAGCGAGCTAAAGGCATTGGGCAAGACATGCTCAAATGAAGATCTTAATGCCAAGATCCTGTCCAAAATGCCCAAGGAGGATTGGTTTGTGAAAACCACTGCACTGAAGGAAAAAGATTTATCCAAACTAACTCCTAAAGAAGTGTTTGCTCAGTTGCAGGCACATGAATGGGATATCCAGATGGTGAATAAGAATGAGGCCATCAGGAACGTTGGATCCCCTAGCATTAAAGCTCAGGACGAAGCCTATTTCGTCAAAAGGGATGCCAAGTGGAAGCCCAGGAAGCCATTCCATGCTGAGAAGCCTGCTGGGCAGACCAACCAGCCAAAGGAGATCCAGTCCGCGTCGGGATCTCATTCCAGATGAGGCGAGAGCTCAGTCGCAGAACTTGAGCAGCAGATGAAAAGACTGGCTGTCCTACTGGAAAAAGCCAAGTCAAAACAGGGAGTTTCTGCTGGCTCTACTGACGGAAAATTCGTCAAAAGAGCTCCTCGCGCCTGCTATCAATGCCAATCCCCTGATCACTTAAAGTTTGAATGTCCACAGGTGGACAAAGCTGAGAGGGAAAGGCTGAAGAAGCTCTTTGAAGAGCGAGCTTCCAAGGCTGTTGCCAAAGCCATGCTAACAAGGACTGAAGTTCCTGACATCCCCGACCATGATGATGGGGAGTATGAGTCAGATGGAGAGTCAGAAGAAGAAGCTCTCCTGGCATTTATGGCGGCCCTCGGGGAAGTGTCAGCTGAAGAAGATGCTGACAATGAGAAACAACTGGCACTGGCTGCTGACGATGAGGTACAATCAGTTCCTCAGTTACATATCATGCCAGTGCAGATCATAGACGATTCTGAGTCGCATTGCTCCGACTCAGAAGACGTCACTTTAGATGTCCTTCAGCATGAGTTTTTAAAATTTTGTGAAATGAAAAATGTTTTGGCTGGCGAAAACACTTCGCTAAAAGAGCAAATTTCTGTTTTGACCAAGGAGATTGAAAAATCGAGGTCGATCAGTGAAGAGCTAGCCACTTTGAAGAAAACTCATTCTGAACTGCTCCAAAATTTTCAAATTACAAAAACTGAACGAGATAACTTTCACAATCTCGTTCTAGAGCAAGAAAATAAGATAAATTTTCTAAACAAAGGGTCCAAAGATTTAGAGGCAGCTCTAAGTCATTGGAGAAAGCCCTGTGATAAGTCCGGGTTGGGATTTACAAATGATTTGAGCAAAAATCAACCCGAACAAATCAATGCTGGAAAGGGTAAGAGCAGAATGGTAAATGAGTCAGCACCAGCTGGTGTTGCCATTATACCTCGTATGGCTGATCAGCATAGGAATTATCAGCCCAGATATAGAGGTGAGTCATCCCGACAACAACCTCAGCTGGCTAATTCCTCTGCTGACAGGACGCCAGCACACCCTAAGAAGCTGACTAAGCCAAAACATTCTAAGGCAAGGAAGTCAGCACCAGCAACCAGTGGAATCCGACAGCCAGCACCAGCTGTCAATAGATTCCACGCACAACCTTACAAGTATGCCAGTCGTCAGCATACTTACAAGGGGTCCCACTCTCAGCGGAATACTGAGAGAAGGACACTTCCCGATAGGAAGAATACCTATCGGAGGCCTGAGCCCAATCAAACCTTTTTCACAAGGGCTGGGAAGGCTAACCTTCGTGGTCCAAAATTTCAAAGACCACCAAGGCAACACATTCCGTCGGAAAGAAATTTCCGACATCCTCAGAGGAAGAAGAACACTTCCAGAGGAACCGCACACACAGCCACACCTTCCAAAAACAATTCCATGCATTATTTTAGAAGGAAGGGAAAGGCCAAGAGTAATGTCAGCAAGGGTAACACCGAGCTGAAGATTACTCAGATCTGGATTCCAAAAGGAATGCTCCAGAAATCTAACCCTGCAGGACCCGTAGATGATCGGGGACCTAAATAATTTTATTTTTCTTGCAGGAACTAGGTCATGCAACCCAGCTTCAGAGGTCGAGCGAGTGGATCATTGATAGTGGTTGCACTGCTCATATGACTGGTGAGGAGTTTCTGTTTTCTGAGCTCACCAAGGTCAGAGGACCTCCGGTTATTTTTGGTGATAACTCCAAGAGCAGAGTTATCAGCAAGGGATGCATCGAGAAGGATGATGTGCGGTTTGTAAACGTATCCCTTGTTACCAATCTGAAGCATAACCTCCTGAGTATTAGTCAGCTGTGCGACAATGGTTATACCATTGTGTTTGACAAATCCGGGTGCCAGATCAAGAATGAAGATTCTGGTGAGACCAAGCTGAAAGGAATCAGGAAAGGAGGGTTATATGTCGTTGACTGGCAAAGTGGGAAGACTGATGCAAGCTTTATGGCCACCAGTTCTCTGGAAACCAACTGGTTGTGGCACAAAAGGTTGAGCCATCTGAATTTCAGAACAATCAACTATCTGGTTAAGCATGATCTCGTGCAGGGTCTTCCCAAGAGCGGGTTCAAGAAGGAAGTGTTAGGATATGTATACTGAAAAGCATAATTGATCAAGCATTTGTAT